>WBMY01005629.1:112233-176191 GCA_013397315.1 Donacobius atricapilla
AGAGCAATGGTGTGGCCGCCAGGAGCAGGGCAGGGATTGTCCCCCTGTACTCAGCTCTGGGGAGGCCACACCTTGAGTGCTGTGCCCAGTTTTGGGTGCCTCACTCCAAGGACATTTTGGTGCTGGAGCAAGTCCAGAGAAGAGCAACAGAGCTGGTGAAGATAGAGAGTGTGTCCTATGGGGAGCAGGGATTTGAAGTTGCTTGGCCTGGAGAAAAGTAGGCTCACAGGAGACCTTATCACTCTCTACAACAACCTGAAAGGAGGTTGTAGCCAGGTTGGGTCAGCCTCTTCTCCCAGGCAACAAGTGACAGAACAAGAAGAAATGGTCTCAAGCTGTGCTAGGGGAGATTCAGGCTGGATATCAGAAGGAATTTCTTCACTAAAAGAAGTTTTTCACTAAAAGAAGTTTTCAGGCATTGGATTAAGATGCCCAGGAGGGTGGTGAAGTCACCATCCCTGGAGGTGTTCAAGAAACAGCTGGATGTAGTGCTTAGTGCCATGCTCTATTTGATTATGTCAAAGGTTGGACTCAAAGGATGATCTCAGAAGACTTTTCCAAACTAAATGATTCTGTGATTCTGTATTATTATAGGATGTATCTTAGACAGTAAGTTTTGTTAGCTAAGAAGTCTCAGAAATATAAATGTAAAGCTCACTCTTCATTAATTAGCATATAGTTTAACATTTAAGAAATTATTTGATATTTAAAAACCATCATCTGATCTGCACTGTCCTTAACTTAGCATGACTTGCCTTCAATGGTGTATACTCAGGACAAATTTTTGCAAGAACCACCAGAATATTTACCCAAATAATTTGTAATACAATAAAAATCTATTAATGTGACCCAAAGATTTGGGCTCACTAACTAGGAAACTGCTCAGGGCTGTCTGACAAGAACTGGAACTTTCACTGACTTACTGCCTGGTAGAGCAAGTATCATAATAGGCAATGGAACAATCATCTAGGGGAAGTATTCAGAAGCCAGAAAAAAATAGACTTTATAGAGATCTATAAAAATAGATCCTGTCAACAGTAGTTGAAAAAATACTGGAATTTCCCACAGTACCAGAAACGAATTTGGACTGGTACACTGAAAGTCAGACTGCTCTGCATTTAGCACTCAATCAGTTTGTTAAATCACATTTTAGATACAAGTCTCCATATGCCAGTCAGTTGTCGCTAATAATTTGGCTAGCATGAAACATCTTGATTGTATTGCAGAAGGGAGACTAGAAACTAATAGAAGTGGAAAAAGATATTCCTTTCACTGGGGAAATAAAGAAGAAAGAAAATATTTGATTTTGTGATGTCATTCTCTGGGCTTCCAATTTTAATATAACAGATGGTTTATAAACAATTGGATTTGAAATGTAGCTCAAAGATTAGACTTCTGACATCTTATCAAAAAATTAGGGTTAACACCAATGTTAACATNAACCTTACCATAAACCAGAAATGTATTATATTATGGAAAGTAGTAAAGTAGAAATAAAATAAATACGAGAAGTAAGAACTGATCCTTATGATGTAGAAAAACTATTTTTGAGAGGCAGTTCCTAGCATCCTATGAAACTCACTGTCCATCCCTAATACCAATAAAGATTCAGTTTTATATGTGCACAATGCATCAGCCTGTATTTTTCTGCTGGGTGCCTGGGAGCACGTGTGCCATTCTGGAAGAACACAGGGCTTCTGCTGAGTCGTCAAGGTTTGAGCTCAGCATGCTTTAAGGTATGCCATGCGAGCAGGGAAATGACACTTGTTCCCAAGACAGCAAGAACTGGCCTTGGGTGCAGAATACACTAAAAGATGCTACAGAAGTGCTGACACAAGAAAAAAAGGCCTTCCAGGTTTTAGACAACATAGAAAGAAAGTTTGGGCTGACATGCATTGTCTCATAACTTAGTAGAATTTAAAGGCTGAGGTGGGATGAAATTGATCAACTGTGTGAAGTCCTAAACCCCACTGAAATCACTGCCTTTTGTTATTGATGAGAACATGTATTACACTCAAAATATTGTTTATGGGCAAAGTAGAAATACCCGTGTATACACAAAGTCTATAATGTACTGCTACTATAGTAACTCTACTGTAGTGGAAATCTTCAAAATCGAGTAAATATTAGTCCAGATTCTGAATAGTAGAGAAAAATCCAGTAATAATGCAGCTAGAATTTTTATACACACTCAAGTTGCCTGCAACTGGAGTCATTTTCTGGGAGGAACAAAATGTTCATTCTAATAGTTTCTTTACTTTCCTGATATTTTACTTTTACTTTTCTTTAATCTTCCTAGAGTCACCTTTATGTGTTTATTACCACACTTTTAAGCCTTTTTTCTTTCTTGTTTGATCTGCTGTCTATGTTACGGCTGAATGGTCTATATATGCATATTATACGTTAGATACTATTCCTTTTTTTTTTTGTGGCATTTGAAACTAGTTTTGTGCAATTCTACTTTTGTTTTTTTTTTAACAGAGTATCTATCAGTGATATATTTATAGCTATGGGATTTCCACTGCCAAGCACGTCTTCCCATGTCTGTGCCACATCCTGTGGCTTCACTACTCAATAACCCTGCTGTTGTGTCAGACGTACCTCTCTACATTACATCACTATGTCAGAGTTATAAATATCTCATTCGACTTACAAAAATTTCTTTTTTTCGGCTTGCTGCTCCCTATGTAAAACTGTGGTTGTGACACACAAAAATGATAAAACCAAGATAAATTAGATGCAATCATCGTGTCAATTACAGAAATTATTGTCACGGCTAAAACAAATATGACAAAGCTGCAAAACATAAAGTCTGAACTGAGCACGGCTCTAAGCCTCAGTCCTGGGACCTTGGAAATTCATTACTAAGCTTGTGGCCTGTAACTGGTAGTGGCAGTATCCTATTGCAGGGCTGCATGGTTTCATGGGGCATGAGATACAACCCACTTTGTAGAAATCATGGTCTAAGCAGAGTGAGATTCGTTTGCGCGCAACTTTAGTAGGCTCTGGCATTTGATATTTTTTTTATTTCATGGTTTAATTAATTATGAAAACTACTGTACAGAAGAGAGGTTTTACATACAAATTAAATTTCTCTTTGAGAGTTGTAACAGCTCTGCAGGATTCAATGGTAGTAGACTTTGTGCAGTCTTAGTGCTGAAGGGAGAAAGGAACAGACAGGTCTCTTTCAATGCTGTCACTTGCATATGACCAGTGAGAGAGCCTAACTGCAATGGCAAGCTCTGATGACAAAGCATTTCTCCTAAATCAGCAGCACCATGGAGTCAGCACTGGTTGTCACTGCATTATCACATCAGGTACAAAGAAGGAGTCAATCTCAGTCTGAAATCAACCAAATTAATTTACTCTGTCAGTGCTCAGACCATTTCTTGATCAAATTAACAGGAAGACTTTAATTAGCTTCAGGTGAATTGGTACAGTTCCTACATTGACAATTGTAGAGATTTGGCAGCAATACTTACAATATTTACATTTTGCACTAGCACAAAGAAAAATTATGAACCATTATTACTTTTCCACAGTTGTAAAACTAAATCACAGAATAAGTAGATCTTAAGGGATTTTTAATAATAAGTGGTGTGTAGAACAAGCCTGGAAATATTTTTTAACCTTGAAAATAAACATTTGACTGAAAAAGACTTATAAGGCTGCATGATCCTAAGATACTGGCCTAGAATTAAGAAGTATTTTATTTTAATAAAAAATAAAGAAATAACAAAGGACTACACCACCACCTGCTTTATGTCTTTATTGCTCAGTTAATGCTATGAAAGTAACATGGCTCAAGATATGCTTTAAAAGTATAAGTTCCAAAGGAACCTTATGTACAAATATTCTGTATCATTCCTTGATTATTTCCATTCCTTTTTAAGTAGTCTGAAAATTCCTTTCTATCATAGTAAATTTTCAAATAATTTTTTTATTTCATACTTTCATCTTGAATAACTAATTTTTTTTCCAGTGGATCAGAGTTCCTATGCAATGGTAAATCATAATTAAAATATGTTTCAGTAAACAAAATCAGTCCAGCCGGGCATTTCTGTTCTCTTCTAACTCCTTCAGTTGTCCAACAAATTCATCTTTGATTGTCTTTCATTGCTTCATTGGCATTGAGATGATCTTTATTATTTCCTAGGTTGTTTCCTAGTTTGCATTCTATTCCTTGCTGCATGAAAGTTTGGAGAGGTGAGTAGAAATACAAACCTCATTCCTGCTGTCAGACTAACACTGACATGAATGTTGAAAGTAGCTTATGGAATTAATGTTGTTGAAATGCAAATACATCCGAGCAGAACTACACCTATACTTAAGATTGTGCCCTCTTTACATTGGTTTCTACCAGAAGAATTATGTGAAGGAAGCCCTGGAGTTTAAAACTTTCCCTGTTGAAGTGGGAGCAGGTAACCGGAGTTTCTGATCTGCTGGGTATTCTGGTTCCAGACAGGGCAGGGCTAATTTTTGCAGTAGCCAGGACAGTCTTGTCCAGGCCCCAGAGGTTATTCTATCCCACCTCAGGTCATTGCTAAGGGCAGAAAGAAGGGACTCCCCTCCAGGGAGAATGGAATCCTTCCAGTTGAGTAAGTGCAGTGAGGGAGTTGTTGGGTAGTGTGGATTCTGAGCAACCACATGTGAATTGTTCGCTTATCTTGTACACTTTGGAATTGATATTGTAGCTGTTACTGTTCATTTTCTTATCTCATTGCTGTTTCCAGTAAATTGTGCTTATCTCAGCCCATGATCTTTTACCTTTTATGCCTCCAATTGCCTTCTCTAGCCAGCTGCTAGGTGAGGACAAGGAGTGCATTGTTTCTGTGGGTACACTCTATTGGGGAATACCATTCCTAAACCATAACACTGGGGTATGTGGTTGCAGTGCATCTCTCGGATGTTGCCTAGAAATCTTTACACTGCAGAGATACCCAAGGCTCCTTGGCTGCTGTAGTTCTGTCAGGGAAGTATTTTGAACCTTACCAAGGAAAGAAAGGGTTGAGGTACTTTCAGACAACAACCTGAGTATCTTGGTTTTTTCTCTTGAAGTTATCTCTGCAATGACAGATGAGACCAAGCAGCAAGGATGACGGAAATAGGAAGCCCTGGGAGACTGAAGACATAGAAATGCTCAGCACAGCAGACCTTCAATCTCTGAGATGTTACACACAGCAGCACAGTTTGGGTTTAAAGTACACACGGCCTCTTTCTGGCAGAAAAATTAATCACGTTGGACAAGCAAGAGAATTCTTCATTTTGTGAAAGAATAGTGATATTAATTTTTGAAAGGGACGAAGGGAAGTAGCTGTCCTGTCAGCAATGTTAGGAAACCAAAACCCTGCTAAGTTAAGCTTCCTACTCAGGATTTCTCATAAAATAAGTAAAGCACTGACTTTCGAGTACTCAAAAAATTAAAGAAAGAAAATTTAATTTGATCTTTCTGCTCTTTATTGCAGGAATTCAACCATTTGCAGAAGGACTGTTGAGATGCCTCTGTATACCAGCCTCCATTGTCTGTTTAGGAGAGATGTGAACCTGAGATGAGATTACGTGGTACGCTTTTGTTCACAGCTTTAAGTTTGACATGCCTCTTAAGCTCTGGTCTCTAAAATTTTACTCTCTCTTCAGAAGACATTTCTCATTCCTAGCCACTTACATTAGGAAAAAAAATCTACCTGAAATGCAAGAAAAAGTGTTTTAGAGCATTTTAAGACTTATTTTCCCGAACATTTCAAATTGGCTAAAAACCAGCCTAATCAAAGCCTGTCATGCCAGGAAAAGTAGTCCAATCAATTCCACAATGTTTTCCAGCTAGGCTTTAGGACTCAAAACAGTGATATGCCAAACAATTTTTAAATCATGAGTTTCTCTTTTCACGGTCACTTGAAGCTGTGGCACACAGCAATTCAAAAGTGCACATCCCATTATTTTTCAAAAAAAAACCCCTCCAAAGTGCTGTGCCTCAAATGAAAATGATTTGACCATTTGTAAAGCTCTACTTTTAGTATAAGGAATGGAATATGGGATTTGGATTTCTTCATATGCCTCAAACCATTCTGTTTGATGGTAAGTCCTCCCTAAATTTTTCCTATTTTTTTTTTCCAAAAGAGGAAGGCTGTAGAAGTTAAATCCCAGATTACTCCCATCGGTGCAAAAATCTTCAACTCCATCCAGCAGCCCCGTGTTTCTAAAAATAAGTTATGTTGCTGGAAAAGAACAGGAAGCTGCATTTTTGGGCAAACACTTTTAAATCTTATCCTTTGGGATCTGTCTAGGTTCTGTCTAGAATAGGGAAGAATCTTTTTTTCTCCTGTATATATGTGGTTTGTGGTACTTCTAGTGACTTTTACTACATGTCTTGCTCAACTGATAGAGTGAGACTAGCTGGCCAGGGCTTTGATGTGAATCTGCATCTCCTACCATGGTTTCTAGAGAAAGTCTGAAGGCCTTTAAATACAAAAAGCCAAATTATATTATATGAGCAACATAACACTTTTCACACAGCAAAAGCTCAAAGTAAGAAAGGTAAAATAGAAATTAAAGTTATTAAACTTCATGCTGTGGAAAATACTGTTAAACATTTCCATCCCAAAACACGGGGCATGTCCTTGCCTCCAGGGAGTTACACAGAAGCTCCCACATGGCAGCAAACTCCTACCTAGGGAATTTCTTTCACGCTGTCATCCTTTCCGGTTCCTGAGATTGGGCTTTCATAGACATATCAAACAACTCTTGGAAATATTCCTGACCCCTGTAAGTCACTGATTTGTACAGCCAAACTTTCAGATCAGTCACTGACTGTGCTTGGTGTCAATCAAGGCCATCCCTGAAAAACCCTGCGTGTACTTCCAGAGCCAGCATTACTGAAGACCATTCCCAAAAGATGCACTGGACCCAGTCACCACATTCCAGAAGGTCAGAGGGTCTCATCGTGCAGACAAGGGCTGCTTCATGCCAGCTGAATGCAGTGCTAGAGAATGGTATGACAAACACCAGCATAGGGTTAATCCCTCCAGAGACTCTGAAGTCTCTGCAGAGCCTCTAAGCCTTAGCCACCACATAGGTGCTGATGGATATGCCCATCATATTTTGTGGCTCCCTTCTCTCAGGAGCAGCATCCAGGACAATCTCTATCTCCAGTCACAGTGCTTCCATCACAGTTAGTATTTTTTTTAATTGACCTGTCAAAGTAGTGGACAAAAATAGGCAATTGCTGTTTATTTATTTATAAATATAATCAAGGTGGATAATGAGTAAGTAGTGTGGGTCAACTCTGTAAGAGAGAATCTCTGTGATGCACACTTCACTTACCCAGACTAATACTGGGTGTTCATTATGCATAAATGAGCATCTTCTCTCCGGTTTGGTTGGCGTTTTGTGAAGAAGGAAAGACAGAAGGAACATTGCTGTATCAGACATGATTTGCCCACTGAGATCATCTCACCATAACCATGAAGAAGCCTAAGGTATTCATTGTGCTAGATCTGCTATTACCTCTATCCACAGCAATTTGAGAACTAAGACATCTGGCTTAAAAAAAATCTTTAGATACTATGAAATATTTGTGTGAAGCTTGTTAACCTGTGGTATACAGGTCAGACTAGATGATATGATGTTCTCATCTGTCTCTTCCTTCAGCAAAGCTGACATTTCCAATAATGTTTTGTTCAAAATATGTTAGAAGTACTGATGAAATCCCCTTGGTATTTAACTTTTCAAGGAACTCTACAGGCCAACCCACAGTTATATCTTATATGATCATCATAAATCAAGCATTCGCTTCCAAAAAATATTCAATTATGTGGGAGCCACAAACAAATGAAAACACTCACTTCTCAAATCCACGACCCACTGAGAAAGTGAGACAATTCTTTTTTAGGGCTCTGGAATTCTGAATAAGTAAAAAGAGAGAAAAGCCCATAATAAAGAATTCAGTATAATATGGAATCTTAATATGACTTTATAGCATATGTATAGATGTTTTATATTAATTTGTTTCTTCCTTTTCCTTTTTTACTGAATCTGCTCTGATGTTCAATGAACATGAACAAGTTTTCATCAAAAAAGAACATCTAGAAAAAAATGAAACCTTCTTTTAACAAAAATTTAATACTGGAAAATTGTGCTGCAGCTATAGCAGAGCATGGGTATACTCTGCTCTTTAAAGAAGAGGAATTATGTAGGTATAAGGAGAAAACAAGATGAAATGCTGACAGAACTGTCTAGAAGAAATCTCTTTCAAAGGCAATGTATCCATTTTTCAGGGCAATGGATATTAATCCTATTTTGAAGGGACCTTGTTTCTTCCTTTTGCCTGTACTCTTGTTTCAGGTTAATGGTTCTCTTTTGCTCAAACAAAGTACAGCCTGTTTTCTTGCATTTAGTCTAGGTTTTCAACTAAACAATAAAAAAAAGAGAAGACTGCACATTATGTTGCAGACAATAGGAAAGAATCTTCCTGAGGTAGAAGTTAACCTTAAAAAGGAAATAAACCAGAAAGTCAGATAGGACTGAAATGAGAAAAAAGAGGGAAGTAAAATGTCAGAAAGGGACCAAAGGAAAGAAAATATAGAGAAAGCATCCTTTTAAACTCTGCAATATTTATTTTTCTGCAAAAGAATTGAAGCAGCTACAGTAAAGAGAGAGGAAGATAAAAATTTCATTAGTGACATGATAGAATCAATTTTTCAGGTCTTTGGCATACTGCAACTGCAGAATTTGAAACAATGAATATATTTTCTTCACCTATGTCAAATCTTGAAACCTTGAAACCAGCTGAAAAACATATGAAGATGTTTGCACAGGTCTGCAAATAGTGCCAGAGAAGTCACATGAATTCAGAATGAGGGACTGGATTGCATGTGACGATATGTTTTACAGGAGTTATTTTTTACAGCTTTGGAAAAAGAATGATTGAGAAAAAAAATAGTAAGCTTTAAAGTCCTTGGTAAAGAGGATCCTGTGTTTTGGACAGAAGCCAGAACAAACTCTTGGAAAGGTAAAAATTGGTGAGAGAAATCCTCACACCAAATGAGGCAGCTGTACAACAGGAGCAGCTATCTGTAGCATCCTCTCTGCTGCTTTTGCTTACAGCATGTCTGGAGAGGGATTAGCAGTGGTGAGGGCTGGGATACATGGTTCAGGTGCCCCAAATGCTCATGTCTCCTGAGCAATGGTGTTAGGAAAGGAGGAACTGTGGCATGAGGAAGGTTTTCAGGTCTGCTCTAAGAAGGTTGCAGGCAACTTAACAGTCAATGCTTTTTGTGATCTGCCTGAAAACAGGCCTTTCAGGAGCAGTAAGGTGAAAGAAGCCTCTTTGAACAGAACACTGAGCTTTTGGGGAGAACAAAATAATGAGTGAGATGAAGCAGGTGACAGGAGGAGCAGGCTGAATCATATAGTACTTAGAGACTTATATACGCACAGTTATCCATACACCCACTGAGGCTGGCTTGGTAAAACTCCTTTTACTCTTGACTACTTTTATAACCACCAGTGATTAAATCTTCCCTGACTTTAACTGTCTTTATTTTACGGAAATCTAGGTGGTTTCTTTTGTTATGAAACTCTCACTGGGAACTCTGTGAGGTACTTAATCTTTGATACTTTGGAATGGAGAATAAAACTCAAGAAAACAATATTTTATTGCAACACAGAAAAGAAGACATAACTTTTGTACCATTTTAATACAAGGAATAACTTCAGACTGTGTGGAATAAGATGCAGAGAAAAAGTAATGAAGTAGGAGATAAAATAGAAGTAGAAAGGGCGTGAACCCAATCTAGAATTAATCTAGTTTTATACAGGGAACATGACCATATTGGTTACTTGAAAAAACTAGTTATAGATTTATATCTAGCTTATAGATTTATATCTGTTTAATACCCATAAAATTAGAATACTTAACTGTAGCCCTGGTTTTTCAGCCTGAGATGTTTTGATTTCTAAAACTCAGTCCTCATGGAACTTTCTGTAAACAAAAGATGTTTTTGCTAACTCTATCTTGTTTTCATTCTTCTTTGGAGATGGAGACAATTTGATGTCTCTCTGTGTTAGCCAATATGATTGAATGAGTGTTACTTCTAGCACCAATCAGTTTAGCTCTAGCGACCTAGTATAAAAGGAGGTCAAATTTTGAATAAATCAGTCTTTTAGCCTTCTGACAAATTCTAGTCATGTAGTCTGATTTCATGTCCTACAGCAACACATAACTAGGAACAAAAAGGCCTGAGGTTAAAGACTTTTCTGGTTGACTCATGGTTTATATCTGAAACTTGATGTCTGAAACCCAGGACTACAAACAATTTGTAAGTTACAGCAGCTACAAGACCTAATCAAGTCTAAGCAGAAAGAAATTGATATATTAGCTAGTTATGATGTGTAAGGTGTCTCTGTTCTTAAAATTAGTGAAATTCTGCCCGTCTTACAGATGATTTGGCACTGTATGTTGTCTCCTGTGGATGCTTGTCAAATACCAGCACTGCTGCTAAAACAGAAAGTTCTGTCTACTACTGGTAATATCCCCTAGAGACAAACAACAGTGGCTTAAAGTAACACTGATAAGAAAAGTGAAATAACTTTCTTAGTGAGTAGCATATTCAGAAACATTTAACTTTTTTTTTTTTTTTTAATCTTACTATTGCTACTGGTTTCTAAAAATGTGTATGTCTACATGTGCATTGCTCCATAATGAGAATTTTTTTCCTACATTTCCATGCCTACTTAAATTTAACAACGTACACTGTCATTCCTCTGAAATTATAAAGATGAACTGATTTTGAGCTCACCACAGAGATTCCTCACAAATGGCTTTTCAGAACTCTGTGCATAAGAAGACCTTGATTTTGCACAGCCCAGTGGGGTCATTTGTACTTATTAAAACTGAAATGTGCTACTGAATCAGAATATCAGAATAATGTAGAAAGCTAAAAAATGTAGAGAATCAAACATAATTTCTGATATTTCATGGAGCTTTGCAATCAAGAAAGATACAGTTTTGATTCCATCATGTCTATAGAAGTATCAGTCAGAGTTTTTCCTGCAGAGTATTGGCTAAAATATACTTACCCAGTGAAACAAAATTTAGCAAATGCATATCATCTGATTGACTTTTACCACTTGAATTCTGATTCCTAAGGCTAAAATAGTAGTCTAGAAAGTAGCCTAAGTAGTGAAGAATCTTCTGAATCATTCTGATTTACCAGAACGGGAACCGGGGACTTTTCCAAGGTCCTTTACATAATTTTGCTTTAAATTCCATACATCTCCAACATTCTTGAAGCAAACAAGATGAGGAAATACTATATAACTCCTTTGATGTAAAAGTTCATTAATCATGTAAAAGAAAAGTGGTTAATTGTATTTTTCAAATGGTATTTAAAATACTGAAATGTTCATACCTATAGTATCAACTAAATGTTGATACCTAAAGCATCAGCTAGAGTAAGTAGTCCTAAAAATAAAATCTAATGGTATGAAATGTTGCTGCTACCATTTTTCTCACATGAATAGATATAGGAAACATTCACCAAGTCTTTTGAAAAGCAGAAAGGACAATAGTGAAACCATAAGAGCCATTATCCATCTGTGGAATTTTAAACTTTTATTTCGAGGCAAATTTATTTAGAAATAAGCTTTAGTGAACTTAGTGTTAATCAGTGTCCATTGGTCTGATTTTCTTGTCAACTTTATGGTTGATGAAGTAAATTGTTATTATGTCATTAATTTTGATAACTCAAAGCTGTCAATCAAGACAAAGCAGTGTTATTTTTATTATTGACTATTTTTCCCTTACTTTAGATAGCTCTCTTTCAGTTAAGAATGTGTTTACCTTTCCTGAGAATTACACAAGCCAAAATGACCTGCACAAAATCAGTGATTTAGTCAATTATTGAATGTATGGAATTAAAGCCGCATTCCAAGCTTGCTACATTCATTGAACATTTTCATGAAAGATATCATGTACAGCCTTTTGACAGTGTAACTCACAACATTCTGGTGAAATTACAATAACCCAGATTGAAACATATAATTTATACTCGTCTTCAAAACAGAAAATAAATGAAGACTCCAGGTTTTATTGCCCTGTCATTGTTAAAAAAAAAATTAAATAATCAACAAGAATATTCTCATTATTCTGAAATCATACCACTTCAGGCTAACTCTGTCTAATAGTACACTTCAGTAACACTAACTCAAAAAAAAAAAAGGACAGAGATAATTCTGATAGTTAGGGTAGAATAAGAGGATATCCTTTTTCTTGTTTCTCTTTCTGACTCTCTTATCCTCTGATCCTAGTTACATTGCTTAATATTTCTAGTACAGATTTTTGAATGTCAGAACTGAAAAGGAGAACTATTAATGCAATCAATTTTCTTTGCTGAAGTTTGAGTGGGAGAAATGCAATGGATGTTGTCTACATATGACTTCTGCTGTGCAAATCCCATACTAATATCCCAGTGCCTAACAATGTACTATTCAGAAAGCATATATTAAATGTTTTTAGAGAAGGAAATGGATACGGAACCATGTCTGGTTATTGATTTTCTTTCTAATTGCTTGCTAGCAAATTATACAGAATGATTTTTTTTCTAATTTAGTCTCTATTGTGATGACTCTATTTTACATTATTGTGGCATTTAAAGGTTTGGAATTATCTATTTATTAAAAGAAGAAAAAATATAAGCAGAAATATTATTTTTGGTTCAAAGAATTTACAAGCTAAATCAAGGGGATGAAAAAGGCAAATAATGTTTGGAAATACTGAGAAAACAGTGACTAGTTAACTGTTTAAGGACTTAGGATGCTGCTAGGTGGATACATGATTTATACAAATACCTTGGACAATTCTTGCTCAGGTTCCATAATGGGTGCTAGAAGAGAGAATCTTTGGATGTGAGTGGTTGTCTCCTGCTAGTTACACGTTAGCCTTTCCCTGCTAATACTGTAGTGAAATTAAGAAACACTTGCTGACATTGTCCAGGTAATTTTGATAATTCACTTTTCACAAAACGTGTAAATGCATCTTTGTTGGATTATTCATTATGATGAGACATTCCAGGCATTACTCTTCCCACAAGGCAGTCAGCCAGTGAGAAATCACTGTGGACTCTGCCACATCAATAATTTCTGCTTTTATTAGTTTACATAAAATTAACTGGTTAATTCTGAGCATAATAATCTGAAATTCGTGGGATTCTGAATGATACTTTGATCCGAGAATTATTTTACTCCTTTCCTTTCAAATTTTCCCGCTGTTCCAAATATGGTCTGTAAGGTACAAACAAAAATCCATCAAATGTTAAAGAGAATTGTGTGAGTTAGCTATTTAGAAAGCAGTCTTTTTTTTTTTTTATTTTGCTACTCTTCCCTGGATATAGCATTATCACTTTGTAGCATTTTACTAGACAAAACCAAGATGAGGCTTTTGCTCTCATGGTAAGATAGTCCTGAGACAAATACAAAACACAATGGTGTGTTTGAGTCTTTTCTTAGGATGTAGAGATTTTGATCATATTCCTGTTTTGAGAACATTATTCCAATCTTATTTTAGGTGCAATGAAGATTCAAGAATTTGGTTGCTATTGAAAAGATGTACAGTCCAGAACATTTCCTCAAGGGTCTTTCCAAGAATTATGTACACAAGGAATTATTTATGACTCTGGTGATAGTCTTCTATCTGTCTGAACAAGTAAAGACAAGAAGTTACTAAGCATTTGCTTTTTACTGTTGGTTTCAGTTTCACAAAATATAGGATCATAGAATCATTAAAAGACCATTGAATTCAACCATTTACCCAGCACTGCCAGGTCTACATCTAAGCCATGTTTCTAAGTGCCACACCTACATGCTTACTGAACACTTCCAGGGATGGTGATTCCACCACTTCCTGAGCCTGTTCCAATTCCTGACCTCCCCTTCAGTGAAGAAATTTTTCTTAATATTTTCTTAATATTCCTTAATCTCCCCTGGAACAACTTGAGGCTGCTTCCTCTTGTCCTTTCACTTCTTACATGAGAGAAGAGGCCAACCCCTGTGAAATAATGGATTGTAAGAGATGCAGCTGAACTAATTATTGAAGAGTGGAAACAGCTTTGCCCTTAATAGGTTACAGCTATGTCCAATAAGGATGGGTGTTCTAAAAGAGTGGGATGGCACGCTGGGAGTTAGTTGGACTTTACTGGCTGTGTGCTGTAAGGGTCAGGTGGGTCCTGCAAGGGACAGAATAGAGTTAGCTGGCAGTGGAGACAGCAGGAGAGAAGGAGTCAGTGTTGTGTGGTGTTGCTTGTAGGAACCAACACAGAGAAGGTATGAAAGCTTTACTGTAGGATAATAAAGGACTGATGCTTAGCACCATCTTTGGTATCAGCCATTTGAGACTACTGTCAATCAGGGGAAAGGTATGAGGTTTTATTGCAGGATAATGAACAGATGGTGTTAGTCAGTTTGCATCCATCATCCAGTGGTGCCAAGCACTGATGCCAACAATTGGTGCCTTGTGTAAGGAGTGAGCACCGAAAGGCCCCCACCTGGCTACATCCATCTTTCAGGTAGCTTTGGAGAGTGGTAAGTTTTCCTCCTTTTCTCTAGAATAAACAACCCCATCTTCCTCAGCTTCTGCACAGGGGACTTGTTCTCTAAAGTCTTCAGCAGATCCATAGTCCTTCTCTTGATACGCTCCGGTACCTTGGTGTCCTTCTTGTAGTGAGGGACCCAAAACTGAGCACAGGATTCACCATGCAACCTCACCAGTGCCAGGCAGAGGGAAATGATCGCTGCCCTGGTCCTGCTGGCCACACTATTTCTAATGCAGGCCAGGATGCCATTTACCTTACTGGCCACCTGGGCACACTGCTGGTTCAGTCTAACATCCTTTTCTGTTAAGAAGCTTTCTAGGTGTTCTGCTCCTGACCTGTAACATTTTACATCTTCAGTCCTTTCAACCATGTTGTATTATGGCCAAAAAGGATGCTCTTTATGAGTCATTTTAGAAGAGTGACCCTTGTAATGTCCAAAGTGATGGTACCACAGACAACATAAAATGACTGAAGTGGGAGGGATCCTGATGATTGCCCAGACCAAACATGGCACCAACCACAGCCTGCCTGCAGCAGGTTGGTCACCTGTGTTGTATTCAATTGGGCTTGTGGCTCTTTTCAGGAAAACCAGCTTTGTGACATAATCTCAACCCAAAATGAAACTATTCATGGAGGAATAACTTGGCACTTCACCTTTCTCATATTCTTGAGCTGCCCTCTGGGAAAATGTTTTGTCTCTTTTAATTAAGCCGTTGCTTAAATTAGTTAAACAACTGGCTTAAAACTATTTCCTCTCACAAGTCCTCTTTCTCATTGAGAAGTCTATTTTTCCTATCAGAAATGGATACAGGAAAAGCTGCATGTTCTCTACAGGAAAAAAAGGTTAATCCGTACATTTTACAAAATACACTGTTACTCTCCATCATATGCAAGTATTTGTGTCTGTGCTGAAGACTAGCCTGAGAGTATCTGGTCTTTTGATTCTGGGAATGAATTATTTGTGAAGATAATATTTTTTTACCATGCGGTTATTTTACTGTGTGAATGAATGGCTTGAACTTCAAAGCCAGGTTAAATTCTCTGTTCTGCTTGCTTTGAATCCAGTTCTGGTCAGAAAAGATAAGCAGGGAAGTCATTTGGTGCCTTGTCACTCCCATGTCTGTTGCAGATGCAGTAATAATCTGTTACTTGCTGAGGAAAACATAAGAGCTGTGTTCAAGAGAAATAGTCTTATTTTTGTAGCTGATACCTAGCAATATGTGAATGCCTTGAACAACATTAAATTGCCTCATATACAAGAAAAAATATTAAAAAATAACAAAGTGCAGGAAATATTTGCAATTCTTAAACTAATGCATATGCAAAATATTTAAAAGATCATATTGTTCAGAAGCAATAACCCTGCTCTTTCATTATTAAATTTTTAATCTCTTGACAGCTGCAAGAGTCAAGGTTGACAACACAGAGATGGTGTAGCTCTTCAAAATGCATCTTCCATGGTTCCACCTGGAGCATCCTCCTCTCAGTAACATCTGCTGCACTCCCAGATGAAACCTGATGAGCAGTGTGTGCATCCACCTAGGAGAGCATGAGGTACTGGTAACTAGCAGCCTTTGTGCAGGCTCAAACACTGAAAATTACTTCACAAGAGAGGTGTGTGATTATTTCTGTACTTGCTATGTCATGTTTCTAAATTAAAAAAAAAACAAACCCCAAAAAACACAGAAACCAAAACAAACAAAAAAGCCCCACAAAAAAACAAAACAAAAAAACCCCACCCCAGGCCAAACAAAAAAAACATAAAAAACAACTAATTAAACAAAAAAAACCCCCACCCCACAAGACCAGAATGAGATGGAAAATGGGTAAAAAATCTTGTGAAACTTTTTTTTTTAACAAAACCTTACTTAATTTGTATAAAGCAGCAGATTACGTACCAGAATCTGAGGAGCTGGGTTTTGAGAGCAGAAAAGTTTGTGGAAAGAATAATAAGAAAGGTAACTGTCTTTTCTCCCTGAGTTATCACAGTGGGACATGAAATAGCTTGACTCCATATAGTTATCAGAAGACAAAGGAGGCTTTATTTACAATTCTAATTGTTTCTTTTATAACATGCACCAAAAAAGTATATTTTTGGTCGATCAGACTGACACTTCTCTCCACTGGTTAAGTAGTAAAAAACAACACCTGAAGCTAGTTGTTATAAGAAAAGGAACACTGTTTGCCTAACCTGTTTTGAGAAATGGAGAGAGATGTTTTGAAAAAAGGAAACTGTTGACGGCTTTCCCTTGAGAAAAGAGCTGGCAATAGTTAGCAAGCTAAAATTCTCCTGGGCTCAGAAATATTGAGCCCACATTGAGTGGAAGATGGAGAATTCCAGCAGATACTAATTACTATCTCAGGAAAATAAAGTGGGAACCCTTAGCTCCCTGAAGACCCTCTTTGCTTCCAGAAAAAAGTGTGCCATGCTCAGCTAAGATCTGTCCATTTCTCATCTGTACAAATATTGAGGCAGTAGAAAATGGCATTTTCTCTTCTTTTAGGGGAGTTTAGGTACAGGAAAGCCATGGTGGAATTAATCTCCCCTGATTTTAACCAACTAATGGATGTGTTGACTAAGCTGTTTTTAAAGGCCTTTTCTTTTTCTCAGTGATGAATAGAGAAAGGATGCTTTGCCCCAATACAGAAGTGTCATTACCCATAGAGAGTAACTATACAATAAATCTGATTTTCAGTGATTTACCATCTTTTTACTTTGATTGTTTTGCTGTCTTTCATGTAGTTTTTTTTTTCATTTTTCATTGTTGTTTTGCATATTCTAAATGGTACGAATGGTAGGATTAGGAAAATACATACCAATTCGAAAAGTCTACTAAAATATTAATAAAAAAATTAGTTTAACCAAGCAATCTCAATGATGTTCGTTGCGTAGGACTCTCATTCAAATCAATGAAAATGTATGTTCCCTGGAAACATGAAACCCTGGAAAAATCTATCAGGTCTAATTATAGGCAGCTTAATTGCTTCTAGTAACAGCATTCTGAAAAGAAAAATCACGGCTTTTCCTATGACTGCAGGAATTGATTCAAAAATTCCATTACAGTTTGTTAAAACAGAAAGGAAAGCTTTCAGTATTTCTTGTATTAGGAGGCATTGTATTTCTTGTATTAGTGGCATGTTTTGTTCCATGGACATAAAGTTTTCATAGCATTTTTCAGATATGTTCCTCTCTCTAAAATAAAATATAGCTTTCTCTAAGTGAATCATAATGCAAAGTGTGTGCAATGTCTTATTTATCACCACATTTTTATAAACTATGTATTATGTACTATTCGCTGTAATGATTTTCCAAGGATTTATAGAACTATTCTCTTGTGAAGAGTGCATAGTTTTCAAAGCTATAATTTTCGGGACCAGATGAAGTTTACCTGCTGCTTGTATGTATACAACTAATGATGATATTTTCAATAATAATGATGTTACAGATGATGATATTAATAATAATAATCTATGAGAAATAAAACTTCCTGAAAGCTTGTCAGTTTTAACTAGATAAATTACAGAGCTTAGTAGATCATGTTACTTCATCTAGAATCCTTGTTCTTCTTGTATGTTGAGGCCATCAGATCACTAGGGCAATACACAATTTTCTCAAACATTAATTGCTGTAGCTTTAGTGGACCCAGATCTTTGACCATGGAAAGGTTTTCTGTTAATAATAAAAAGTATTTTATTTTTGCAGTACAAATGCAAGATATCTCATAAGAGATTAATACTAGTTTTTATGAAAAAAAACCCACTTATGGGTTAATTAAAGGATTAAGTTCTCACTCCTCTTTTCCCCTTGCCCTAGGCTGACTTTATGATGCTTGCATCCCCAATTGTCTGCTCTGTTTGTGCTGTATATTGACTTCTGTGCCTTTAAGACTGGTTCTGCGAGCAGGGGAGGGAGGAGTGTAGTTTGTTTTGAGAAAACAGCACTCTCTCCTCCGCATTCCTTCCCTGGACTGTGTTCATCTGAAGCATCGACTGTCAGAGCGGGACAGTGATCTCCTTTGCTTTTAATTAGCCTTGGCCAGCTGAAGCAGAGAAGCTCCCTGGACTGTTTGATTTTTTTTTTTTTTTTTTTTTCCCTTGGGACTGTTTAAACCTGCTCTGGACTGAAAAACCCAGAGGAGCAGCGGGAGCTCACACCTGTGGCCCACTGGGGCCTGGACCTCAGCATTTGTCAGTGCCAGAGAGGCTGATAAGAGACCGAGGGAGCGGAGTTAACCCACAGTGAGGAGTTTCTGAATTTGCCATCTCATTTCGGAATAACAAAAGGTTGTATTGTTTCGTGTTATTCATTTTTGTGCTTGTGGGCACTTTGTTTGGTAAATAAATAACTTTTTCCACTTTTCTCTGAGGAAGTTGTTTCCCAGACCAGTTGGGGGAGGGATCATTTGGGTTTGCTTCCTAGAGAGACCCCATTCAGAGGTTTCCTCCCAAATTTGCCCTAAATCAGGACACCCCTCTGCCTTCTTCCCTATAAAGGAAAAAATGTTTTGTCAGCAAGAAACAAGCCAAAAGGGAGAGACTAGCACAGGACAAACAAATATTCATGCAGGATTTTGTTTTCTACATTTCTGAAGGACAGAAGTAAATATTTAAGTGAAAATTTTACTTGATTCCTTTATTCTATTTAATGCTGTATGCCATGCTAAATAGAATCTAAAATCTATTTATTTTTAAGAATCAAGACATATCTGTAAGAGTCCTGAATACATATGTACACCGATAGTTATCT
Source organism: Donacobius atricapilla (assembly GCA_013397315.1). Classification (NCBI taxonomy): domain Eukaryota; kingdom Metazoa; phylum Chordata; class Aves; order Passeriformes; family Mimidae; genus Donacobius; species Donacobius atricapilla. Next base: position 131,566 of record WBMY01005629.1, read on the forward strand.
AAATATTTACAGGAACATCTCTAAGATAATTTTTGACTTTATAAATGGTTTTGAGTCTACTAATTCTGTTTTAAAATGTTTTGGAAGATCTCTGTTGTTAAGTAAAACATCAATTTAATCAAAAATTTATTATTGTGAGATGCTCTGTAAATCAGGCAGGTGATAGATGTAATCCAACTTTGATTACAATTGTGAGACTGTTGGCAAAATTCATATAACTATATGACAACACTCACAGTCTAGAGGTCCACATTCAGTTTAATGCTCCTTTTTAGAGTCAACGGAGGAAAAAAATGTTGAAAGCAACCCACAATATCTTAAGAAAGTTATTCAGAACTGACAAAAGGAGTTGTGCATTTAAAATAGTTGCTCTCTGCCAATGATAAAGGCAACATGAAGTGAATAAGTATCTGCACTGAAGACATTAAAATTGGAACACCATTAATTGTACTATGCTTCAAATTATATTCTTGTAAGGGGAGGAGAGCAACTCGGCCCAAGCTGAAGAACAGCTAAGGTGTGGTAACTGGGTAGAGAAAAAGGAGTACAGATGTTACTGAGTTGTGTGCAATTATTAATAGTTTTCTGTTAAAGTTGGTTTATTGACGTTCTGTATATATTTATCATCAAGAGATTTTTTCATCAAGGCATTTTCCTACTGACTGTATGATGAGCTAATGGATGTTCATTACATTTGCAAAAGACACCAAGTTGGGAGAAAGGCTCTACTAAGACACTGACAGAATTCATAGTCACTTTAGCAAATTCAAAAGTGGGCTGAAAAAACAGGATATTCAAAAAGGACAAATGTGAAGTTCTACAGTTAGGTAACACAGCATACAGCAACATGAACTGGGGAACAAGCTGGGAAGCTCCTCTTCAAAATTAGAGCTATTGGTGACATGAATTAGAAGCTCAAGATGAGTCTAAAGAGATGATACTCTTTCAATACAGGCACAATTCTGTAGCACTTCAAATAACCTCTTATTTAGGGAAATAACCTCTCCACTTCGTTGGGATGGGTTTATCTAGGGTAGCGTGCAGTCCGGAAAAGTTCTGGAAAACCTTTCCAGGAAGGGCATAGACTAATTGAAGACAGTGGGGGAGAGATGAAAAGATCACAATCTGGAAAATATGGTCGGTGAAGGCAGACGGAATGGACTCAATGTTTAGGTACTTATTTATGTAAATTCTCCTATCTCCCTTGAGTTCTTAGCACACCTGCTAAAGGCATAAAGAAGGGGTTTGTGTGTTCCAGAGACACTTCCTCTTTTGATAACAATTTTCCCTCCTATGGAAGTTTCCTACTGAAGCAAAATTTACTTGTGCTTTTTCTGCAAGCAAAAGCCAAAATATATAGCAAATAACATAAATTGACAAATTCCATTTGTGATGCTGATGTTAACAAATTTTTGAGCTTAATCTTAACCCAAAGAATTTTCTCTAGACCCCATTATTTTCTCTTCAAAGGTGAACAGAATGTCTCCCTATGGCCACCTTGTTGCTGTGATTTGAAGACTGAAAAAAAAAATCCCACATGAACTATAGCTGGAAGTCTTTGAAAACTGACAGAAAAATGATGAGGTGATGGAACATGTCAGTATGTACCAATATTCACTCCATGGGTCCAGCTACCACCTCTATTTGCTTTTATGACGAAAAATATTTCAGTTTGAAAAATATCATATGGTCATAATCAGATGTCCTTAGTCACCTTCCCTGCTGTTGGTGAACAGCTGAGTACTAATAGAAAAACAGAGCGAGCTGTAGCAGTTGTTTCATTTTTACTCTACCCTATAAAATTGAAGTACTTCAGAGAATTTAGAAACAGAGGTAGTCAATATGATTAAGCCAAATTAACCTAATCACAGAACATTTAATGCTACAATACTCATGGATTTAGGCGCATGATACCTGGTTTTTTTTAAGGTGTTTTTATTTTAATGTGACACATCACCCTTAGAGTTGACACACTAGAGGAAAAAAACACTCTAATATTCTAGTCTTTAAAAACCAAGATATTGAATGCTTAACATTCACTGGTTTTAAAGCTATCTATGGGTGTTAAAAATTTCATTGAAAGGGAGTTAGTCACTACATGGTCTGTCTATTACAGAAGGAGAAAAGTGGCAGTTAAGGGAGAAGAGGAATGTTCAATTTGAACATTTCATCAAGAAATTCATACATAACTGTGCTGTATAAAATTCAGAGTAGATGCAAAATAACACTAATTTTCATGTCAGGTATAGTGGAAATCTCAGTGTGATTAATAAAAGAACGTGTTAGAAATGAAGAATAAAATTGCTTGGCAGTTTCATATGTAGGAAAGATTTTATTTTTCATGTATTGTATTTTTAAAAATCTTAATTTTAAACACCATAAAAAGGAAATGAAGAAAGAATGATAACCTTAACAGTTGCCTCAATGAAAATAAGGTTTTTAAGAAAAAGCACCAAATTTGAGTCATCTGAATTCTGAGCCTTTTGAAAACTACACTTTGCAGCAATTTTCACACCAATAATTTTAACAATTACACATTAGCATTTTGAAAGAATGGAAAATATAAGTGAGCCACATACAATGTGATTGAGATGTCTGAAGGTAAGAAGAAGCAGGATTCATTCTAGGATTAACCTCAGCAGGCAGTAAACAGTGGAAGACCTCTGCCTCACGCTCTGCTTCTAGTGGTTCTTGTAGACCAGGTAATATGTATATGCTCGCAGCTGTGGTGCCCCTGGACACACTCTGCAGCAGACAGAGCAGGGCTCATTCTTCCTCCGAGAGCTTTAGAGGATGAGACATGTCTGTAAGTCCTCTTCAGGCAATGCACTGCCTTACAGGCCGCTCTTTTTCCTTTGGATGGCATGGTCTCACCACCTTGCAGATGTTTTTGGGGCTACGGACTGGTACACCTACCCAAAGAGAGTTCTTCAGTCTTCAGAAATAGCCTTTTCTGCACTAAAATGTTTCAGAATATTGTTGGAATATTTTACCCAAGAATAATAAAGATCACTATTCAGGTTCATTTCTACTAAATTTGCCACTCTCAGTTCCTTTATGAAAATTATGATCCTTAGAGAAATCCAGCAGTCTTGGCATTCCTCCCAAGTTGGAGAGCACTTGGAAAGGTCATCCCCTCGATGAGAAGGCAAGTCTTTATACTAACTGTAGTAATTTTTTTTTAGGTTTTTCTGATATGAGTGAATAACTTTGGGGGAAAAGAAAAGCAAAAATAATTGACATTCTTTGAAAATGATTATGGGAAAGAATAATTTTTTTAAAGTAGAAAGATATAATTTATGAAAGAAGGAGTTAGGTTTAAAATATGAAGGAGATCAGATGATAACTTTTATGATCCCTTGTGAAAATAACACTTGTGAATGCGTTTCTTTTGCCTGGAGGACAAAGCACACCGATTCTAAATATTGTTATAGTGTCATTCCTTTTCTGTACCTCTTATGTTTCTACACATCTATTTTCTAGATTGTCAGCTTATTTGTGGCATTCTCCTAGACCATTATGGTTCTTCCTGATACCCATATTAACTTGGTTTTCTGGGGGCTTTTTTTTTTTTTTGCTTTTGATGTCAATGCTTAGAAATTAGATGAGTCAACTATAATATATTTAAACATTACAAGGAAAACATAAGACTGATGTTTTGGTATTTCATGAGCCACCCAAGATATGTTTTCAAATAATGTCCTTTTCGTTATACTGCAAGTATCCTTGTGTGTGAATTCTCAAAACTAGAGACTACACACACATAAATGGAACACCTTCAAAGATTTCCCTCCCCATTTCTTTTCTCCATTAAATCAATTATTTGTCCCAAATCTTCTGTCCTTTATTAATATTTTCCACCTGAACTTTCTTATGAGTAACTATGGTGTGAACTCAAAAAAGAGGTTTGTTTTCTGAACTATATGAAGCCAGTTTTGGTTTGTTGGTGTCTTCAACCATTACAGATTGTTTCTTTTAGCTTTCTGTACATTTTTTCTCCCAAGGGTAGTTTAGAGCATGTTCCCTCTTTGGTTTCACAATGGATTACACTGGATTTGGAACTGTCTCCTCCTGGAAAGATTTATCCCAGAAAAGAACAGCTGTAAATTCCAACAATACATTATCAAGAATTCAAGCAATGCAGGAGACTGTGGCGCAGTCTGTCTGGGGTGGCAGGGACGAGTGATCTTTAAAGTCCAATGCAGTTCTTGAAACGTGGTTTATTGCATAGGTCGTGGGTATCAGAGCTTTGCTTAAGCTGCCAGCCACAGCTGAAGCGTGCCCAGAGAGAGAGAGAGGTGGGGAGGGGCAGAGAGAAGAGGGCTAAGAGCTAAGAGAGAGTAGATAGCTAAGAGCGCTAGGTCCCTTTTACAATACATTATACTTGTTTCTGTGTTGAATATTCTGATTTACACTTACCAACCAGTACAAGACACAAATCCTATAGAATTTGCATACAGCCTATAAGAACTACTACATTACCATATGTGTTACTTTTTAAACCCTAAAAGTTAATTCCTAGACCCTTTTTTCTTCCCTGCTACTTTGGTGAGCTCCCTCTGACCTCTGGACCCTTGGCATCCCTTTATTTGCCAAGGGTATTGTTCAATCAAGGGAGATGGTTCTTCAGCTGGCTAAGCCATTGTCTTTTCCAGTTGTTCAGTAACTAACAGCTTCTCAGAAGTCAAAGTTCACCTTCATTTCAACTTTGCTTATAGGTTTTATATTTTCAAAATCTTTTGCTAAGGAATCATATTTATAGGGCTTTCCTAATTCATCTTCCCCAGCATCACAATGAAAGTCAGAGGCAGAATTTCCAGCAGGCTCCTTCGAGAGTCTCAGCCTTTGTTACCCTTCAGTCTTAGTTACTGTATCAGTCTTGCTGCCATCAAGATTGTCAGTCCACAGAACGACCTTCCTGTTCATCCCTACTGATTTTATGGAACTTCTCTAAATCTCTTATTTACACAATTGGGTAAATAAGTAACAAAGAATTATTAGCTCTAGTGCAACGTAATTTTTTTAGATGCTTTTTTGACCACTCTTAGGTATTCAGCGAGCTTCTGCCAAACAGACTGGGACATCCGCTGTCGAGTGTTCACCTGTTTTTAGGACATCTGGGAGACAATTGTTTTCCAAAAGACAAGTATGCCAGATAGTGTAATTTTTCTACAAATATCTCGAGATACAAAGGCTTTTGTGTGTCTGACAGGGTTCTTCTAGACATTAATCATTGTTCTAATCAGACTGTCCAACACTTCCCAGCCCACAGACAGCTGTGGCAAATGGCACAGCTAGTGCCTAGGCAAATCCCTCCAAACCATTTTAATGCAACAGAAGTAATTAACTCTATTAGCATGGCTGGATCTGTCTACACTTAGAACTAATCAACCTAATTGTCATGCTAAGGGAATTAAACCCTTTTGATGAAAAAATGCATCTGGGCTGGTAGTTTGGGGAAAAACCATAACCTGTTAGGTAAAAAATACATTGGGACAGAGTAGAATAAAGCTTGTAATAAAACCCCAAATCATTTAAAGCAAATAAAAATTTTCTGAGTTGTTTTAAATCCTAAAGCAAATTATCAAAAAATATTAAAATTATCCTACTAATACCATTTAAACCACAAGAAAATACTTTATTTTGACTTTATGAGTCCGCAGCTCTTAATTTAAAACAATTCAGACAATTTTCAGTATCAAATGAGCAACAATTGAAATTCCATCTAAAGGTAGTGCCCAGTGAATAGTCCCTGCAAATGAAACAATACCTGTGAGCTCAGTTCTGAGATATGTAGCATTCCCTCAAAGCCATCATTAGCCTTTGGTACAGCCATATGCAGTGATGAAAGCTGAGCAGGCCCAGAAGATGGGAAAGTAGATTTTTAAGTGAAGAACCTCCTCCTGGGACTGTCCAGTAGATCACTAAGACATTTAGCACTGTGTTTTGTGCTATCAGACAGGTCAAAATTTTCCCCAGCACATTCACATAGGTCTTGGGAGGAAGTATATTTAGATTGTCTGACAGTCTACACAACTACTGCCAAATATAAAGGGAGGGACAGCAGACTCAAGAATTGTCTTGGTGATTGTTCAAGCTCTCTATACAGTTTGGGACCATTAGCCACTGTCTTGGTGCACAGGCCTGAGTCAGAGCAAATACCCTACACAGGTATCTACTACCAAGACATAACCCAAACAGGCTCTTTCCATGCTCTTCCAACATCCGGATTTATACTCATTAATACCAGGATTCATCTACAAGCTAAGAATCGATGAAACTCATTTCCCAGCTTCATGTTAGAAACCTTGACATGATAGTCACATTATCTCAGAAGCTCTAAATTGACAAAACTGCCCTAAAAAAATGACAGTATATTGGGCCTAGGTGGGTGATGTGTAGAACACATGTGAGGGTCAGTGTTGACCAGTTTGTGCCTCTTGGCTTCAAGGCCAAAAAGTGATCCCTGGTTCTATTTTATTTAGCAAAATAGAGGTAGCCATAATTATTTTGCTTCTTTTTCTTTTTGCACATCTGACACCTTCTTCTGTTCAGAACCACTTTTAAAAACTCACTTTTTTACTCATCTTGCATAGAAGAGTGAACGTAAGAAAAAGATACACACCTGATAATCTTGCTGCACTAAAATAAGACATTACAAATTCTGGTAAAATATTACACCTGACACCTTTGGGTTTCCATACTTTCTAAACTTTGTATTCAGAATTTCACCATTAGGTTTCTGGCAGTCTTGCCCCATCAATTCACCTGCCACACATCATCTGAAAGCTAATAGGTTTTCAGTAGAATTTCAGCAAAATGGATATCAGGGAACAAACAAAATAACAGCCATGGATAAGGACCACAGCAGGGTCCACAAATCCAGGAATACAATGGTCACATAGGAGAATAAAGAGAAAGTATTTTTTGTAACTGAACACTGAAAAACATTAAGAATTTTGAAATGTTTTCTTTTTCAGTATGGATCATTAGAAAAGCAATTAAAAATGTTTTTGATTCTTTTCCCCTAAAATTTTGTATCATTCCCCTTCATTTGCAAAATCAAAATTGTTGAAAAAGAAAGTGAAGATTAGAGAAAAGCTAAAAGAGATAAATGAATAAAATCAGGCAAATACCCTAAGAATAAAATTTAAGAATTGCTGCAGGAATTTCATGCATTTTCAAACCTCACAGTTTAGACATGTCCTTTTATTTCCTTCTTCTGACCAATTCACAGCATCAATTCAGACCACAGGCTGGGGAAAAAAAAATAAAAAAAGGCCTACTTGGTAACAGAGCAAGGATTTCAGAAATCCCATTTCTAAGCCCAACTAAAACACATATATCAGATAAGAGAAAGAAGAATTTATTTTGTTATCTCCTCACTAGCAAACTGATTATACCACTTTCATCCTATTGAGAAGTTCTTCATGTCGGAGACACCATCAATAATACATCAACATACTAGGACTTCACTGACTATGAGGCAAGAAGGTAAAATGAGGCTGCTAGAAAAACTTAAAACTGAAGGAACAGCCATGGTCTGCTATTAACTCCAGTCTTCATCTCTTCAGGGTATGATGTGCTTAATTACCCTGATGTCAGGAAGCATTATTTTTCTCCTTTGCCTTTGCATTTCAAATCATCTATGTCTGATACACTTCATTATTTCCTTTAATTACAATTATAGTTTTTTAAAACCTTGTTTGCATACCTTCCCGTTTGCTGACTTTAATAGTTTGAGATTTCATAAATTGGAGAGAAAGAAAAAAAGCATGTTGGTAATATATATGAATATATATGTCTAATGAAAGGGAAATCATTATGATCACTTAAATAGGATTTAGTAAGGCATGATTTAGATGGAGCAAATGATACAAGAATGCACTACATTCATTTTGAAGTAGCAGTCATCCAAACTCACTAGGCCATAATAGGCAAGTCACATAGAATAAATTAACAAGCATCAAATACAGCTCTCCTCACATCAAAAACATTGACTGAATTAACATCAGGCTACTGCAGGAAGGACAAGAATCATCCAGCTGGCTCTTGAATTTTACAAAGACGCATTATCACTTCATTATGACAGTGAAGTAATAACTGAGAAGAGCTAATTTCAAGTGACAATACATAAATATTCAAATTTCATTTTTATGTCCCTAAAATAGTGATGAGTAAGAAGTAGGAGAGATTGAACTCTACTAAAAAATATTAAAAAGAAGAAAAATTAAATTTACCTCTTGAAATTGTCTTGAAGTACATGTCACATGTTCTGTAAAAAAAAATATTTTCACCTCCATAGAGAAGCCTTTTAACTAAAATTCTGTTAAGAGAGAACAGAGGGGAACTACTCATAAACATCTGCTCAAGCAAAACAATCTTTGTTCTAATATTCTTTAGGATTAAATTTATTCACACAATATGAATCATGATTTTTGATCAGACGGCTCTCTTGTAAGTGAAAATGTCAGAAATGTTTGTTCAAGTCTCAGTTTACATTGATATTTGTGTTTCTGGTCTTAATCTTTTCCAAATGTAGTGAAACAGAGAGCAGAAATAACACAACATAAATTAAGTACCACACAGCTTAAATAACAAATTACTATGTACACATTTAAAAAGTGATCTGTGCGAGAGGCACTACATGAACAAATACCATGCTAAGCTCTAGGGGCACAAACCGCACCTTGAATCAAGATGATAAATGTTTCACCAAAGCTTAATCACTAATTATTCATGACTGCAAAACGTGATTTTGTTTGTCAAGCTAACTGCTGTGAATCATTTGCTTTCTCTGAGTGGAAGAACATGATCAAGGCATTGATGCTTAACTTAAACCAGTATTTTCTGAAGTCATTGGAATTATGTCACCAAAGAATGTGGGGAATTGGTCCATGTGACACTGCGACAATTTTACCATAATTTCTAAATTTGTCCCCTCAGTTTGTGTAAATTGATTAAATCTTTAGAACTGTGTTGCAGCACAAGGCTATATGTTGTTTTTCTCATAGAAATTCAAACTTATTGAGAAAAAAAAAATGAAATCCATACAAAGGCCATGGATCAAGCTATAGCCCAAAATGCAGAAATCTATGATGTGGTCTGTGTGCCTGTTCATTTGAAGGCAATCAAAAACCCTGGTGGTCCATTCTCCTGGCATTGTCTTGAGTCAGAGGTGTACCTGAACTCTGAATGTTCTGATACTCACCAGGGGATGTCACAATAGGGTTCATTTTGAAGGTAGAGAAGAAATCAAGCACAGACAAGAGCCATTATTTGTGAGGTCTGCCTGACAAAATCTTCATACCCACTGGTGGAGCTCTGCAGACTATGGTGGTGTACCAAAACTGGACAGGTACAAGTGTATCATGATTTTTTCATACAGCAGAGTGTGTAGCACAGGGCAGTAATGATGCAGCAATGCTGAGTGCTCATCCCTGGCTTAGGGACACTGCAGAGTGGGGTAAGTGCTGCCACAATTAGCTACACAGACCTCAGAAAATGATTTCTGATGTCAGCTGTTGCCTTCCTATTTCTAGTGGCAAAACGCCAAGAGGGCATGACATGAACTGCAGCCCCTTCAGGGACTAGCTCCAAATATACTCCTAATGTCCCAGCCTGCAGTAAGGTTGGAAGGCGGTGATATTTCTCATCAGATCAAAAGTTTTTATATGACTCTGGTTGATAACATAGTGCTTAGACCAATTCTGTGGGAAACTCAAACATTTTGTATTGACTTGCCCTCTTTCTGATGCACCTTTTGACATAAACTGTGGGTTTAGCACAAATCCTACTCATAGAAAATTATGTAGATCAGAAAAAAAGTTGCTGCATCTTTCAGTTTCTCTGTTATTCTGGGAACAGCACAGCCTTTCATTCTCTAACTTATTTTTCAGTCATGTGAGAGAAATAGAGAAGTTTAAGAGAGTGGTGAGATGTTTTCACCTCAGTTCCTCAAGGGAGCTTGGAGAGGCACTGAAACACACATCAGACTAGCCCTCACTTTGTTGAAACACTGCAGGCTAAGTCTCTCCGAAGTGGGATGTCATTCCACCTGACTCATCAGATGACACTGCCAGACTTCAGTAGAAACAAAGGGAGTTAAAACACAGTATGTGTTAAGAGCAAGCCGGCCAACTTCGGAATTAATATGAAACCTAGTAGAGTCTGTCATTGGTAAAATGCACATATAATGATTAAAAATGGAAAAAAGTTTTGATTCAAACCTCTGAATTGAAAACTAAAATTTGAGTTATTTTTTCATGTCAAGATGTTTTCCTTCACCAAAGTGCAATAAAAATACCTATTGAAACATAATAACACACAAAAGCTCATCTGTTCATTGATTACACTTTTCTTGTGAAGGGCAGATAGTTGTACTGATTTGTTTTGGGACGGCCACAGACACAGAATATTCTACTGCAAATGATTTTAACATCTGTTTTTATAATTTTTACCCCACAGTTCCAGCAGGCAGGGATGTGTAGAATTGCTTAATGGATATTTTCAGACCAAAGAAAAATTTTGTATGGAAATGTTTTCTAAGTATGGGTTTTGCATAATGCAAGACTCCTCTTTCGTACAATATGGATACAGGGCCTTATATTTAATAATAATACAGAATGTGAATGGGCTTGTTAATTAAATTTATTGTAAAGCTATTTTATTATATAAATCTACTTAGTTTCAAAATGTGTAAATCCAAGCTTTGTTATTTCACATTTATTGACTCACTTTATTTTTATCAATTTACTGGATTGAAAAATCTCTGAGGCATCCAGGGGAAGAGATGAGAATTAAAAAAAATTAAAACTCCTGTCACTTATGGCATTGTATTGAGTTTTTTTATAATGATAAAAGCACCATAATTTTTCTCAGAACAAAAACTGATATTTATTTATGATAAGTTTTATGAGAGAAGAACACTTTTTTTTTTTTTTTTCCTCCAAAAAGACCTCTTGAAAATTTCACATGTATCTTTGGTATCAAATTTCTCTTGACTCTTGGACTTTTCCCTCTACGTTATGTTTTCGTGACCTTACCAACTCTGTCTGCCATTTGTAACTTTCAAATTTCCAATTTACAAAGGTGTGTCCTAACTATATAAAAGTAATGGAAGAATTTTCTAGAAAATGTTTGTATATTTCTCAAGATCATTCAAAATCTGTTTATGAATTGGATTGACTTCATGTTTTGGAGCTGTTCTCTATACATATAAAGGCACTTGCAGTCATTCAAAACACTATGAGTGTATGTGAATCCCAGTAAGTAAAATTTGTCCAATTGAACAAAAACAATTCTGAAAGAAAATTGGAAATTTTCATTGGATATTCTAAGACTCATATCTAGCTGCATATATACTTATACACAGCACTTTTTTTTTAAAAAAAGAGGCTTTTTATTTAAGCTTATTTTTATTCCATAATGAATATAAATACTGACTGATTTAATGATATTTGGAGATGATGTGCATCAACAACTTGCAGCCCAGAAGATCAAATGTGCCCTGGGCTGCATCAAAAGCAGGGTGGCCAGCAGGTTGAAGGAGGTGATTCTCCCCCTTTGCTCTCATGAGACCCCATTCAGAGTGCCTCATCCAAAATAGCATAAGAGAGATGTGAACCTGTTAGAATGAGTCCAGAGGAGGATTACTGAGTTAATCAGAGGGCTGGAACACCTCTCCTATGAAGACAGGCAGAGACAGTTGAAGTTGTTCAGCCTGGAAAAGAAAAAGTTCTGGGCAGGCCTTACAGCAGCCTTCCAGTACCAGAAGAACACCTACAAGAAAGCTGGAGAGGGATTTTTTACAAAAGAATGTACAGGGCAAGGGAAAATGGTTTCAAACTGAAAGGGAGAAGGTTTAGATTATATATTACGAAGAAATTCTCTACAGCTACAGTGGTGAGGCACTGGAACAGATGTCCCAGAGATACAGGGGATGATCCGTCCCCAGAAGTGTTCCAGATTGGGTGGGGCTCTGAGAAATGTGGTCGAATGGAAGGTGTCCCTGTCCGTTGCAACATAGAGAGAACTAGATGATCTTTAAGGTCCCAAACCTCAAGCCCAAACCATTCTATGATTCTATGATTCTAGGTAAATGTTGTGTTCATCTCCCAAAGAAACACACAAGGCAACTTCCCCCTTGCACGGCCCCACGATGTCTCCTCTTCAGTCTATTTTGTTTGGCTTTGACCATGAAAGGATTTGCTAGCAGAAAAGAAGCACAAATGTCCAGTGCAATTTACACATCACTTTGGGTATATCTAATTTCCATTCCATCATCTGAAATATAGAGTTAAGAGTTTCTACCAATTTTTGTATATAATGTGTGCTTCATTAATGTCTTAAAATTACTTTGAGTTCCATAGCTGGTAAATTATAAAATGAAAATAAGTATAAATTTGTGACAGTAATTTTTTCGAATAATAGTCCCTCAAATCCCATGAAAGCTCTCAACTGATGTTTTAAATTTTAAAAAAAAAGTACATAGGTAGATGCATTTTTCCTCAGTTTGAATTTCCTCCCACATGTTCTTTCCTTTAAAAAGCACACTAATTTGGTTTTTTAACTCTGTTGTGTAGAAGACATGAGATGTTCTGCTTCTATCTATAAAAGAGCTATTTTTTTGAGAGCAATTGTATTGTAGTGTAGTTCTTTTACATATATTTCATGATTCATGTTTGTAAAAGGAGGCAACATTAATCAAAATAACCTTTGAAATATTCACCTATAGTCTCAGCCAATTAGGTTTTTTCTTTCTCATGTTTACATTTAAGGACAAGACACACATTTGAGAGACAGTATTTTTTGCTGAACTAATTCTCTTTCCTTGCAAAGTTTTTCTTGTAACTATCAAAAATTTGTAATGAATTAAAAAATTGGCTTATTATTCTGAATACAAGTAGCAATGGAATATATATGTACAAAGAGTTTCAAATACTGCATGTCCATAAACAAATTTTAAAGTCTTCAGGAGATTTTCCTGACATATGCCAATGTCAAGTAAACCTGTGAAGAGCAACTGAACAGGTAAAGCAGATAAATTTCCACAGCTGGCAGCATATGGGTACCTAAATATTGCTACATGATCTGAGAAATAAGCACCTGAAGGAGGGAGTATATTTTTCTAAAAACAAAACAAAAAACCAAATCAAACAAACACAAAGCTGCTAACAAAAGCAAGGAAGAATCCAACACCACCAAAAACTCAACCAAAATTTAAAAAAACCCCTACAGCATAACTGCTAAATGTCACTACACAAAAAAGAAAGTTAAAGTCAAGTCAAGTCCTCCCCAGGGTACACTGTGGGAACATTGATCCAAGAAGCATTTTTTCTTCTGTGACAAATGTGTGGCTCTGTTTCCAAAGGGTATTTATATGATTTTGATGGCTGTTCATGAGGACCCCAGTGTTGCTTTTTTGCACTATGCACCAGGAAAAGATTCTTGGTGTACTGGTGCAAGCAGAGTTCTTGCCCTGGAGTCACAGTGCATGTGTCCAGAGCCATAAGCACTCCCACATTTTGGAGTTCTCCATTTATACAAAGCCCAAAGGCAAAAAAACCTACTAATTGGAAATGCTTTTTCTTTCTCATGCATAATTGCAACACAGAAAGTTCACAGCTACTAATCAAAACTGCAGTTTGTTAGGGGGTTTAGATTTGGCCAAAAGCAGACAAATTTCCATTGAGTCTGCACAATCCAGACAACTGTAGAGGTTCTTCTGCCGAATTTCAATTCCTGCTCCAAAAAGTAGTCTTTTCAACGACACCAAAAACAAACCAACCAAACAAACAAAACCCAAACCAACAAATGAAACCCCCCAAAACCACTCACGAAAAAACCTCCAAAACCAAACCACCAACCCCCAAAAAACAAAAAGACCCAACTCAAACCACCAACAAAAAAAACCCCAGACCGAATCAGCTGAAGTTTTAAAATGGAGATATACTTTTTCCATCTTCCTTCTGTAGAATATTGGTTGAAATTACTGTCATCAGCACTACTTTGTGATAATTACTAATTCATGCTGAGACAGTCTTCTGGCATAGAATATTTCAGTACAAATGGTTCAATTTTAGAAAAGTCCTATCCCACTGAAAACAGAATCTTTCTCAAGTAGTGAGTGAGAAACGAGACTACATAGTGCTAGCTGCCCTGCCAATAATATGATCAAGAGTATTATAACTAAAAGAAGTCTGTAAAAGCAGATTTGCTTTACTGAGGTAAATTACATAAACTCACAATTCTGTTGCTGTATTGCAAAGGTGCATTGTAACTTTTCTCGGAACTTGTTGTAGTGGCTTCCTCCAACAAAAAGGGTTTAAAAAAGCATTTGGTTTGAAATAGCTTTAAAATAGTTACTCTTTTGAGAAAGATGTTGGAACCAGGAAGAACATATCAACAAATTAGTCTACTGCTTTGATTTGAAGTACTTCCATGTCTGTTCAGGTTTGCTGCCTGCTAGTGGACACTCAACACAACTCAGACAATGTACTCCATCCAACCAGGCTTTTTGTAGGAGCAGTTCTAATACCATGATATTCATAAAGAAATATATGATTTTCACTACAAAAAGTAAGATTTGAAATTTACATATCGAGAACATGAGACAAAATCTTTCTTCCAAAACATAAAGATTTTGACAAAATTTTTTACTACTTTAGTACACTTCCACATATTGAAATGCTATCAGAAGGCTAATGGCATGAGGGATGAAGACTGGCACTTGGATTCCCTGGTCTGCTTTGTTACCAGGGAACGTGGTAGCATCTTGTGCCAACTCTGAGCCCAATCTAGAGCAAAAAGAAGAAATTTAAAAACAATTAAGAAAAGTGTTTTGTCACAGTAGTGGAGCAATAGTAAAGAATATAAAGAACTTAAGAGACATAACCCTGGGATTTAATAAAAGACTCTTTTGCATGCTTCAGTGTACTATAGTAGAAGGCGGTCAGTCTTTCAGCAACTCAACCAGAGAAGTGGAGGTTATTTGCTAATTTGAACTATTCAGGGAAATGCAGTTACTATCTTCCCTCATGTCTACCTGTACTCAAATCAGTCCCTTTGCCTCTGTCATTTTATACAGTCATGTCCCAGTGGTGCTTGTCTTGGCTTTTATGTAAAGCAGCAGCTGCCTGAGAGGCCAAGACTCCTCATGTTTTGTTTTTTTTTTTTTCCTTTAGTGGTAGCCCTACATAATTTTGGCTGAAATTGGTGGAAAAACTCCTGGTTAAAACATCAAAACTTTTTTCAGAGCACAAAGGAATTGAAGAGATAGTGACAGATTGTGGGGATGAGCCTGTCTGATCCCAGTTTGGTGCATTTATCAGGAATATTGCTTAATGTAACGGTTTCAGCATAATTTAAAGAGGAATTCATATGAAACACATGAAAGGAACTTGCTATTGCTATTATTTTTCATGCTAGTGGACATCTTGCTATCTATAAAACATCTATATCTTTGCCCCAAAATGTTAACTTATTTATGAGAAAGCACGTTTCATAAAACTTCTCAGTAGTCAATGCAAAATTAGGGTTGGGCACCTTTTACTGCACAGCAAATTTCTTGAGTGCCTGGCGTTCGATAGATAAATCAGGTATAAATCTCACAGGCTGAGGTCAGGCAGGACTTCTTACATACTTGTGAGCTGAGAGGAAGGATCAGCTTTCAAGATGTGTTGTCCCGTTTCTCTCTGCTGTCCTATTTTAGAAGACATCCTGGTCCTGGGAAACAGGAAAAAAAAAATCCATTAAGCTGTGGCTGTTCAATGGATAAGAAAGAAAGAGTTCAGCAGACTGTAAAGGTTTTTATTTTTTTTCTCTAGGAATAGCCCTTCCTTCCTGACTCTGGCAGGAGAAGTCTCCTGAAGCACAAATCTCCGATGTGGTGAGTGCTGTAAACCTAGAGATGTCCAAAGGAGCTTCCCACAAAAAAGAGAATTATCCAAAGAATTTAAATGAGAGCATGGAGTACTCTCTGAGCAGGCAAACTGAGTGGATAGATCCCACTGATGCAGAACACATGATTTGCCACTGACCAAGCTGGCACAGGCAGCTTCTGAGGCTGCTCATGTGGGCACGCAAGAAAGAGCAGCAGTGAGGGTTTGGGGGCTTTCACAGCTCCTGAGACATTTTTGATGATTTATTCAAGTCATTCTAATCTAGAACAATGTCATGACATCTATGTTGCTTTTAAGAACAGAGGTTGAATCTGATACTGGCCATGCCCTGTGTTTAAGTGTATTTGGTGGCCAAGGCCACTGGGGCATTTCAGAAAAGCCAAGATGAGAACAGCGTGTAGGAAGAGTGGGATCCTGGGACTGGTTACATGCTCTTTCCTCGGGTAATACACTGTCTCAGGCATTCCTTGGGAGACCACTGCAGCTGGATTTATACAGATAAGTTTATATTCATTTTAAGGATGTTTTTGCAGAGTCCATGTGATCATCAAAACTTACAACTTAAAACATCAGTACTTAAAACTAACAGTTCCCAGGCTGTGTCTGAAGTATTGAGCATAGAATTAGCATACCCAGGCATTTAGCCAATATGAAAATATATGACAAATTTCCATTGTGCCATTTTCCAGCTGAAGATTAGCAAGATTAGTAGCAAAATTTGCACTTCTCACTGTTGTTTACTGATGCCTGTGATTGTTGGGCAATGCAGTAACACATCTGCTGAAGAAATGGAAACATTCAAGTGCTATCAACTTTGTGAGCAATGCCATATGGGCTATATTTACTCAACCGGGTTATACACAGCTTGTCATTACTGTTAAGCATTTCGCACAGAACATGTTATAAAGGTCACTAAGACAAGCTGGATTTTAAAGGTAATAAGGAAAACGGCTTGTATTAATAAATCATAATTCTGTGTATGCAACCAGATACTTTTTTTCTCATTACCAACAATAGTATTTTGTAAGCACCAATAAAGATGCTGATTCCACTCACTTCATGCAGAGGAAATGTAGAGATTTCCAGCACCATAATGCTCCTGAGAGCGTTATGAGATGGAGACTGTGCCTGCAATTGGTTACTCAGATATTAGCCCAAAGGATGTGACATTTCATTGGTCTGCATGCTAAACACAACAGGCATTATTCACACTTCTTCAAAGGAATAAACATAAAATTGACTTCTGGAAAAAAATATCGTTGAGAAAGCTTCTGAATTCTGTTAGTAGCTTTTGGTATAGACACTGCTCATCATTCTGATAATTGGATTTGACAGGATTTTCTGAGTTAGGAGAAAAGAGATAAACATGCAATTTAGTGAATGGTGGGAATTTAGTTAATAAACTTGGAAAAAAACCCTGGCTAGTTTGTTTAAGATGTGCAGTGTCAGAAGAAAAGCTCACAGGAAGTCTGCAAAATATTATGTCTAAAAGATAGGAAAAAATTAATTAAATATATGCCACACGACAGCAAAATATATGATCAAAATAATGCATTATTTAGTGATTTTTAAGACTACATTTCTGAAAGAATAAATACAAGGAGTTATTTTGGGGTTTTTTGTTTCTTTTGGGATTGGAAGGTCTTGCATTTAGAACATGCAAACATGCTTTGTAACAACATGCAAAAAAAAAAATTACAGGTAAAATGAATTTAACAACCCCCATCTCAACCATAAAAATTAAAAGGTAAAATCACTACAAATTACACAGAAATTTATTAGAAATATATGTATTTGGTAAGAGTGTGTTGTTTTGTGGGGTTTTTGTCTGAAGAAAGAAAGGGAAGGACTTTATACTTGGAAGAGAACAGTCCAAGATCTGCTTCATTTCTCCCAGACACTCTGAAAGCGTTTTGGCTGTATAAAGGAACACTTGTCATGTGAATCAATTGACAGTGCAATGTATCTTGTGCCTTCATAATGCCCTGGCATATCTCAACTGCTCTGCATCATATAGAAGTCTCTAGCTCCTGTTACAGATTTCCCCCCTCCTCGCCAAGGATGGATCTGATGCCCAGGTCTGACACAGCAGTCTGGGTTGGCTGTAAAAGAACTGTAGAAAGGTAAGAGCTGTAATGAGGACAGAACAATTGAGACAGCAGTATCCATAGCTCAAGCAGACACATGCACTCACATCTACTGAGCACTGACAGGAAAGTAAACAAGGTGAAAAAGGAAAGCCCAAAATTCTGTTTATTTACCTGAATTTAGTCTTGGCAATGTTAATAAGAAAACCCATAAGGAAAGTCATCTCAGTCCATAAACTGTAATGGATTCGGTGATGACAAGAACCAAATCTGCTGTTTTAAGATAAAAACATGAGCTTGGAAAATGCATCAGGGGAAGAGAGATTGCAGTCCTCTAGAGTGTACACATAAAGGTCTGGTTCATAACTCAAAACCCATGCACATTCTTCACAGCAGCTCATTTATTTATGAGAATAACGTACCATGCAATGAATCTCAAGAGGCTTTCCTTAATACCACTCTTCACAGATTTCACCTAGGTAAAGCCAAACATGGGATATTTTGTTCATTTAACCTTAACAGCAGAAAATTTTAAGGCATTGTCCCTGATTTACACATAACAGTGGAAACTGAATTTGAAAGGAATTTCTAAAACCAACTGTAGTACACATACGTAACTAATATGAAGGACAAGTTTACAAAGCTTTGGAGTCAGTCTCAATCTTGTTAAATCAGTATGATTGGGACATATGCAGTGCAGTTGTCCTATATCTTGAGGTCTCAGCTGACTGGTGCAGACCCTGCAGAGCCGTCAGTGGACAGTCTTGAGAGAATTGGCTCCCCTGCGTGAGCAGTAACATCAAATTTTGGTACTTGGGGTTCACCTAAACTGAAAATTTACAAGAAAGATATTAAAGGTAAGAAAGAAAAATGGAAAATTATTAATATAGCAACTTTTAGACAGCTAAACAGGTGTAATTATTTATATAAAAGACCATAACCACAGATTAGAGGACATATTGTAAGACATATAATTATAATTCAAAATAGAACAGCTATTTTAAAATTAGGAATTTTACATCAGAAGCAGTTGTCAGGATTTCTAACAGAATAAAACTGCTTTGAGAACTGTTTGCATCAGTAAAAAAATCAAATTGAAAGAAAGCCCATGTAAATAGGTTAAGAGCCCTAATAAGCCCAAATCTGTTAGAAATCACATTGCATTTTATTTATCCTATTTAAAATTCCAAGTGTTTTTGCATTCCATTAACTGCCAACATTATTATAAATTTGCCCGAATACTCTAGTCAGTAGACAAATTTTCTTAAGGTGGAAAAGACCACCATCCATAAGATAAGTAAGGCTAAGAGATCTTAGATACCTTACTGAGATTAAAATATGCAGGATCATCCTGGACAGAACAGCACTTCATTGACCAGACCTATCTCCATTTCTTGTGTATTCAGCTATTTGTGGATACCCATGGTACCTCATCATGTGCTTTGTCTCTGGGCATTTCAAAAGAACTGTCCTTTCCTGTGTCCTGACTTCATTTTAGCCTCAAGTGCTGCTCCACTTTCAGCATGCATTTATGAGTTTGTAATTACCAACAGGATCCAAACCTCTCACTGCCCTTTCTACCAAGCTCTCATTTTGCCTTTAGCAAGCCAGGAAGCTTCTTTCTTGTTCAAACCTAGTATCTTCATAAAGGATACCTGCCTTCTCTTCCCCTTCATTTTCAGTTGCACAAATAGATTTTGGATTAGTGATCTAATTAAATAAGCAGGAAAAAATTCACAACAAATATTTTTGATTTTGGTAACTTTTTAGAATTTCTTTTTTAAGTATCTACAGTTGTGGAAACCTAACAATTATAGGAAATTTGTATCCTCACCCTCTTTCCTTTTTTTTTTTTTTCTTCCTTCACTGGAAGAAAGGCAAGCGTTTAGATAGGTTTTCTGGTGCACTTTGGTAGAGTGCTAGTGGAAGCAAATAGAGAGGAACGATGTTTGGAGCTTTCAAAGCAGGAACATCTCTGAAAATTCTAACAGGACATAGGGATGAAAAAAATTTCTTCACCAAAGACAATTGTGTAGCTAAATTGTCAAAGACAAGCGAGTAGCTAAAGTGGAGGAGTTGTTATCACCAGCTCCATTCTCAGAAAACTTGGAACAGCTGCTGCGTAATTGTTTCTGAGACCACACCATTGAAAACAAACACAAACCATGTTAAATAGCTATTACTGCTCACTCAGCATCGTAAAATAGATTAGTGAAAAAACTTCATTTGTGTGATCATTGTGTCTCTCACTCAGAAATCTATCTGTATCCACTGCTAAAAGGAGAGACCTTAACACCAGCCCCAGAAGAGTTTCTGCATTTCAGAGCACCAGCAGAGAAGCACAGCTGAGTACCTCATCAAGATAAGTATGAGCATATTTTATGAAGAACAATTCAGTGGGTAGCCTGGTCACACAATACTCGGGAAACTTGAGCACAAAGCAAATATTAAGAAGTTCAGATGCTCTCTATTTCAGTGTTACTTAAGAAAATAAACGGAACATTTCATGAAAAAGCAAAGCTAAACCAGAAAAACTTCTAATGAATTTCTTCCACAAATGGTGTGGCATCATATCAATTATATAAACGTTCATCTAGTGACATTTTAATCTGCCAAAATAAATCTATTTAATCAACCTTGAATAAATAACCCCATGGAGATTTTGTGTTGGTTTGGTTTTTGTTTTTTAATAGTTCCTTCCTGATCCTAAACCGTGTTATCAAAATGACTTTGAGTGCCTAATCAGACACATCAGTTAAGCACCTTCAAGCATGTGCCACCCCAAGTATGGATACCCCTCACTCAACAGCCAGCTGCAGTCAATTGTAAGTCCTTCAAAAGAAAAGATACATGTGTAGAGGAAGAGGAGAATTTACAAGTCAAATTACGGCCCTGACTCTAACAGCTGATCAGCTGAAGCCCTGAAGAATGAGATCTGATTATAATCACAGTCCTAATGCAATGCTGAAGTGTTATGAGGGCATCCTAAGGGCAATGAAATCCATCCTGTTCTATTTGGGCTTAACAGATGAAAAAAGAAGTAGAATGACTCAGTCTCCATGCATTTTTGGATGCAGGCGAAGAATGCCTCCCCAACGTGAGGTAAAAGAATAACCGAACAAAATGTGAGCTAGCTTTAAAGTAGTGGTTTTAAAATACACATCTTTTTGGACATGGAAAAAGAGATAGGGATTTAATGTTAATTACATGAACACTTCTGCTTTTTATCCTCTCCTTTAACTGGGAATGGGGACAGAGTAACTGGGAGAGTGAAAGGAAGAGTTATATTCAGAAAATTTCTATGTACTTGAGTTTGAAATACCTGATATTTAAAAACAGGTTTGTCCATTCAATTCTGGTTTTTATTGTGACATTAACACTGCATATTTGACTTACTGCTTCTCTGTGACTCTGCTTCTCATTTACTCTGATTTTACTTTATTGAGATACATCTCTCCCACTGGCAAAGGAAAAAGGAAGATTTTCTTTGAGGTAATTATTAATTAGGCAAGTATTATTTATGTTAGTCCAGCAAACTAGAGACATTAGGTCTAGACCAGCAACAGAAATTGTTAGCATTAAACTGAGGCACAACATATAAATTAGCCCTGTTCCAGAAAGTTTGCAGTCCAGTCACAAGACAAGAAACAGGCAGCAGCAGATGAATAACTGAGGTAGTTATTACTCATGCAGTTCAGTGTCCAGAGAGCACTGCTTATCTGTTGACAACAGTTTTTTAGGTATCCTGGCAGAAGGCATTTTTCATGTGTTTCAAGGCTATTTGCCATTGGAGCTAATGAGTGCTCAGAAGAACATAATGGAGGACAGATTTAAACAGAATGCAGTGTTTTCTTCTTTTTTCCCCCTTTAAATGCATTTTTTATAAAATGGTGGGGGTTTTTTACCCCTCTCTTTTGAACAATATTTGTGCCAGTTTTTATAATAACGGGAGATTATGTAATTTTTGAAAACTCTAACCAGAGATATATATGTTCTTCCTACTATTCAGCTCACCAATGGTTTTTCTTTTTTTTTTCAGTGTTTTGCCAGTCTGTTGTTCAGAATATGCCAGGTGGATTTTAAAGCCAGCTGAAAGCCATCTTTTGAAATTGTTTCTCCAGGAAAATGTACTATTAAACATAGTGAGGCATAACAGCAGTCAATTAGACATCTACAGTGCTAAATTTATATCAAAACTCTTAGGAATAGAGAGGAACCTTTAGGAACCTAATAGTCTTTGCACTATGCTATGTGTCTTCTGGTGAAGGGTAACTGAGGATAGTGACAAATTTGTAAATGTACAAGGAGTATTAGGCCAAAAGTTGCGTCTGAACAACATTGCCTTCCTTCAAGAAATGTCAAAAACACACCTTAGGGGAAACTCTCTCAAAAGGAGGGTTAAAAACATGAAACAAAAGCGTAGAATTTGCTGCTAATCTGTTAGTAACTTAGTTTAAAAAGTTTTCCTAGTACTTGTAACATCTTGAAAATAGTATAATTCTACTGCAAACCCAGGTAGGGTCTGTCTACCCCATAATTACAGCGTATTTTTGGAATCATGACACCCATTTTAAAGCAGGTGTTCTGAGAAAAATGAATGTGTGTATTTGATAATTTGGGTTCTATCAACGCATCCAGAGTGGTCCTATTTCCTATGTTTATTTTTGAAACCAAATTGAGGCACATGATCCGTCTGGATTTTACTGCAGAAATTACTAGCAGGTATTAACAGTTAGTCTGACTTTTCCTTAAGGTAATGAGGCCACTGATTTGGAGTTAAAAAGATACATCTGCAGAAGTTCTAGATATCCTGCAGCAAAGCTTAAGCCACTGAAAGTGGTCCTTTGGGCAGGAGCAATCAGTACCTCACCCAGGATAAATAACCCTATTCACAAAGTTCCATTTCACTGCTGTGCTCAGGGACATCAGGAAATATATCGGTGGTCTTCTACAAAAGTCCTAGAAAATGCCAATAATGGGGTTGCCATAAGAACTGGTGAATCACTGACAGAGACATTTCTCATTTGTGTTCCCCCTCCCAGTGCCAAGGAAACCTAATTAAGGAGTGGACATTAAAAGCTGTGCATTCATTTTCACTAAAACACTGGATTTTTATTGACATTTTTCTTTTTGAAAGTTTCACGGTGATGTTGCAGATGTGGATCTGACTGTAGCTTTGGCCTGTCTATGCTGCTTTAGGGAAGGTGCAGAGTGGATTCTGCTGCCCTCTTTATCTGTGTCTGCTCCTCAGACTGAAGATTTTTGTAAGTCATTTGTCAGTCCCTTTACTATCAGAAAAGAGGAGGTTTGCTATCTCAAGCTTTAAAAATCTTTATGCATACTCATTCTGTCATGGTCTTTGCTTATCTTTGGCGGGCTGCTTGAGGAAGTACATTTGGTCTGGTACATTAATTTTTAGAAATATTTTCTTAAGAAACAGAACCATGAAGGTTAGTAGAGACTGCTGTGTGCTCATGATGCTTCAGTCAAGAAATCTTTATTAACTGCCTCATAGTTAAATTTTCAAATTTACTAGGCCACTGTACTACCAAATAAGATTCTTGGCTGGGAAAAACTTGAGAAACTTTATCATTTGTATTGTGTTTTTAAAACTGAAAATTGTCTAGAGCATAAAAAGATTCTTAATCCTAATAATATATGAAGTATATGATCACTATCAGTGCATCACACTTGTTGAGAAGAGTTTCATTTCAGAACTGTAAAGTACAAATAATGTGAGTTATTCTTTCCCGATTTAGTTTTCAAATCTTCAAATTCAGAGGTTTGCTGTGTTGTAACATTTATTTTATAGAGATTTTTTCTACTTGGGGGAGGTAAGACAAAGTACATCCAGTAATGTTGCCCTGATTTTTCAGCCTTCTCTTCTGTTTTGCAGTTTTCATGGTTTGAGTTGTTTCTCATGCTCTGGTGTTGTAAACAGTAGCAGATGTTTTCATAAATTCAAGGAAAGTTTTCATTCCTGTTCTTAGCGATATGGACAGCTGATGGACAGTTGTCTTGACCAATGGGATGGGGAGAGGTGTCAACCTTCTCCCCCAATCCCTGGTCTTTGTAGAAATACTATATAATGGAGTCAGATCTTCGTAATAAAACAGTTCATGCCTTCTCACCAAAGTGTGTGTGTGTGTGTCTCTGTGTGACGAACAGCATCACAGTAATAAAAGAGATTCAGGTGATTTCACCAGTATCTGTCAAATTTGAGCATAAATTATATTTGGGGACTCAATAAAAAGAATGGTGCTTTGGTTGACTGACTTTGCAGAAAGTATATTGTCATTAAGTTGACCTTTTCACTGAATAACAGAGTATTGTATCAGATATGTTGTATCACATTAAAATATTACATAAAATATCAATATTGAAAAATAGTTAAGATTGTGAAATGTAAGATGTCAAATGACAAACGTCTGTGAAATATTTAGTTTAAGCCATTGCGCACATCTCAGATAAGCAATTCAGTATCAACAGGTCAATAAGCTGACTTCTCACAGGTGTGTGGCAGAGCACACCTGCAGATGAGCTGCCTCATCTGTGGAAAAGCTCTTCCTTGTGATATCCTCTCCATAGCAGAGAATTACTTAGAAAATGAAACAATTTTTCTAGGAAGATGAAGTTTCATCTCAGGATGAAATAGTTCAGTTCTACCCTGGACTGTATAGCCTGCATATCTTTACAGCAATTACACATTTGCAGATTTGGGGACCATAACAGGTTTTAGCAATTCTTCATAAGTCCATGTATATGATCCTCTAAGAATTTCCTATTTTATACTTAGATATTTACAGTGGAATGGTTTTATAGTTTGAAAAGTATCGATGGAGAGAAAAAGACAATAAGAACAAGAGGAGAATTGAATTGCTGGAGTAAATAAGGCATAAGAACATAAGCTGATGACAGGATAAAGCAGAACAATGAAAGGCGGTTTTGTCACTCATAGCCTGAAGTCCTGAATATGCAAACTTGAGCATGGTGGAGCCTAATTTATAATTCTGTTAATTCATTTTATTAAGTATAACCATTTCAGATGTGTTCCTTCAGAGTCAATGTTATGAGAAAGTGAAAAGTGTCAATTTTCTAAGATATAATCAACAAATTAAAAAGACATGGAACACTTTCAATCTTGCCTCCTAATATCTTTGAAGTCATAGAAATGCACTATTTTTCCATCTAATTTTAAACAGAGAGTAAGAAAGAATTAAAAAAAAAACCCCAAACCCTAAAACAAACGAACAAACAAACAAAAAACCTAAACAATTATTCATTTAAATATTGATTTCTTATTACTTTTTGAGTTTTTTTCATGTGTCAGAGCACATTCAACCTATCAATGAAATCTGTTAGTGTGGTGCAAACCAGCTCTTGGATTCTTAGTTTGAGAGAAAGATGAGGAAAATACATTTTTTAAAAAATGCTTTAAAGAAAAGATCTAGACCTTTTTTTTTAGTTTAGTTTTGGTTTGGTTTGTCTGTTTGGTGATTTTTAAAAATTTTAATATAAATAGCAGACATTCTCCTGTGACAAATAATTGACATTTAAGTGATAGGGTGCCTGAGAGTAGGAAAAAAATCATTCAGCAAAATATAGCTGTGGCAGTAACCAGCACACTATTTGTCACCATCTAGTCAAATGAGGTATTTAATTTTGAGCAACTGCAACAGTATAATATGTCAAGACACTGGTGAGGCAAAATTATATTCTTTTATGATTTTCCTACTACCATTCAGGTGACTATAGTTACAAATGCCACACAAATTCTGCTTTAGAGTGATTCCACATTAAACTGCAGCCCCTAATCCTTAGACAGACCCCTTAAACATAAATACTGCTGTACTTCCTTGAAAAACTATTGCACTTTAGTGACAATCGGTTGAGATTGTAGTTGAAATGTCTTTTTCACTTCAGAATAACTGCTACATCCCATAAAATAAGGTGTTTTCAGTTTTTTATAACCAAGTTGTGCTCAAATATCAAATGCATAGACAAGCAATAATCATATTTTATGTTATTACAAATACATATGTGCAAAATGAATTTTAAAATTACATTCACTCCTTGATACTCTTTCTTCAAATATATCTATTATGACTTCAAAACAACACAGAAAGTCAGCCATTGGAACTGTAGGCTCTTAATCTACAAGGTAGTAAAAAGCACATATATCTCCCACCCATCCAGGAAAACATTTATGGATGAACCCTCCTACTTGAAATTAGCTCATCTTAGCCAGATAGAGGTATGCTCTATCATTAGAGCGTGTATCATCATATGCTGTTTACCACTTACAAAAGATTATTGTAAATAAATCACTATGAGATAAAATATAATACAAATACAAGACAGAAGTTTGTAAAAAAGTCAGTGGGAAGTTCATGTTAGTCTTATATTTTTATTAAATGATTAGTTTTAGATGATTAAATCATTCTCTTAGAATAGAATAATTCAAATGAATTACACTGTGAAACATAAGTGCAAATTATTTTCTGTTTACTTTTAATTTTAAAAAAATGGAGGAAGAGGGAATTTTCTTTCCATCTAATATATCCATTAGAATTCCTTTTAGCAGATTTTATCAAATTACTTTTGAAAAATCTTGTAAACACAGGTAAATGCAAAACTAATTAGGCTGATGTGTGGTGCAATGATCCTGCACCCATAGAGGAAGTACAGCATATCTGTAATTAAAAGGGTAAGATCACACAAGTAACTCTGGTCAGTTCAATTTCCATGATAAAGAAATACTTGCTATTGTTGTACAGAAATGAAAACAGAAAGTTGAAGCAATGTAAAAATCCCATTCTGACAGATTGAGAAAGGGTAATCAGGCTAGGTGAAAGAAAAGTCTTCAAATTTTAAAGTAGAAACAAAGTAAATGATTAAAAAACCCCTCTTTATTTTCACAGATACAAAAGGAGATTTTTTTAGTATATTCAGCTGAGCTTTTGGAAGTGTAATGCTGATGGAGACCGTTTCACTAATTTCACTCTTATGAAACAAAGTTTCATTTTCTAGAAAGCTGATCAATTAAGTACACGGTACCTAAATTGCAAGCATTTGGACCTATTTGAACTGCCAAGACTTCAGTGCAAGGAGTTCAGTTTTGTTCATTAGCCCCAAAGCTGAAATGGCAGCAGGCAATTTCATTTGAAAAGGGATTTTATCTGATGATGAGAAAAAGCTCTGGTATGGAAAGAAACCACTTTGTGCAGTTGTTGAAATGAAGATTAAAAAAGTCCACACATGAGTAGCTTAAAAACATCCTTGCTGTTGAGAAAGGAGATTTTCATGTTCAGTTCTAGTATCAAATTGAATTTACTTTCATAAAGCTTATAAAATGCTTTCCAGCCACTGCTGGCATTTCTACTGAAAGTGACATGTGCTACAAGCAATTAATGTTGCAATCTATATTTGAAAAGGGATCTTGACAAACAAATTACTCTTTAAAACTTTTAATTGATTTTTAGTACTTTAGTAACAAGCTGAGCACAAATCACTGAAAGAATATTTTCTACTCATGTAAATGGCAGTGTGATTCATTCTGCAAATAAAACAGTGGTAAATGGGAAAGACTAAATTTCATTATTTTCTACTCAAGTAATTAAGCAATTCCATACAGTTAACTATGACAAATACTTGGAAAAAATGTATCGAGAGTCAACAGCAGCATAAAATAATTTCTAGAAATCTGTAACTTTGTAATTCCCTTAAACCCCTAAAGATAACATAACTGTAAATAATGAAAAAATATTGTTCTTAAAATATTCAATATAATGAAAAAATAAGGGACCTTATGCAGAGATGTTTCAGGGCTTGCACTTAAAATAATGAATGGACTTAACCAGTTTAAGTTTCTTTAGTTGGAGCATTCAAAGCTTTAAACATTTTTAGCTTAGACATCTTGATAATTTTTGAATAGATTTCTGAATATCGTATAGTCCAGCCTCCGCAAGTCTGCCAGTTTTGCCTTGATTTAAGGATTATGTATATACAAAATACTTCTGTATACAATAGGAGTTCTCTTAGCAACTAAAATTACAGTCACTATTAGTCATCAAGCTCTGCATCAGGTACTAAATAAACAATAAAAAGATCCAGACAAAAAATTGAAAAAAAATATTTTGCTTTGTTAGTCATGATAATCTTGAGGAATATCTCAATCTCTTTATCTATGACCTACTAAAAAATCAACATACTTTTAGAAATCACATTTTTGGAATAAACCGTTTTCTTAGATGAACATTTCTACAGTCATTTTTATTTGGTGTGCAGATGGTCTGTATGATCCGTGGTAAGTAGCAAGTGAGTCCATACCTCGTCAGGTGTGGCAAGCTGGGTTCACTTAAAAATAAATAAATAAATAAATTAGGGGCTAAAGAGGGAGAATAGACAAGACAGATTTAGAATTATAGGGTAGAAAGTGGAGAAGAAAACAGAGAGCAGAAGACAGACAGGAAATGGAATGGATTTAAATAGGCCAGAGACAGAGAAGGATCAGTATTTCCAATGTACTCCTAAAAGAAAGTGGAAAGAAATCTGTCAGTAAGCACATGATGAAGCATTTTAACCTCTTTATTCTCTTGTCAGTGGTTAATAAATGCAGAATATCTCACTAGTGAGAAGGTCACTTTGATATTCATAATAGCACAAGAAAATCTGTGCATGGCAAAATGCTCTGTGTTAACAATGCTTTTTCTAAAGGTATCTGTAGACAGTTGTGTATCTGCACAACTCCTAGCTCTAATAAGACAGTGTACTCAAATGCTTGACATTTATCTTCTCTGAAAAATAAAAAAGATTGAAAGCAAATAGGGTTTGTTTTATTTATTTTTTCTTTTGCCAACATTGAAACTCCTACATGATTAGTTAGTGAAAGAAATTAAAGATCATTAAAAGGTCATAAGAACTTGGGTGGTCTAAAAACTAGGGGGAGCACAAATTGATGAAGAGTCTTGGAGGAAAATGTTTTATAAATAAGGTACTAACAAATGACTTTCTACTTGGATCAAAGGCACTGATAGAGACGAGGAAGCATAAAATGCTTTTCAATTTATTTTGAAAAAATCTCTGTATAGAAAAGAAAAAAAGATCTGTCATGAATCCTCAAGTAATTTTACAGTAATGTAAATAGTTAGTATGAATAGAATCTCAGCCTTCATTTTGTTAAAAAAAGTGGCATTTCTCAAGTAATAGATCACCACGTCATAAAACCTCCATCCCCTTTAGTCACTCACAAATTAGAGAATATAAATTAATATTTTAAACTGGCTAATGATAATGTCATAGGTTTTTCTCTGCATAAACCTTCTTTGTATAAATATAAGCTCAACGACTTCATATTTTGATTGTAGATGCAAAGATGTTGTGACATTTTATTCTTTATGATTTCCTTCAGGTTCATCTAATATGAAAGGGAATTTTTATGTTTTTTAGAGATTCATAGTCCTTTCTGTTTTATTGAAGCATTCTTCTTTCAGAGCCAAGGGAAATAGATTTCTAATTTTGAACTTAGGTTGTTTAAGGACTGGGAGTTACTCAAAGTTTAAAATCCTTTAAATTATATATTGTTAACAAGTGAGAATAAGTTAAAACTAACTTGATTCAGATTAGTTACGCTATTTTATTGAAATAAATATTTATTAAGTCTGAATTTATAAAAATATTAGCTCAAGAATGTATCAAAAGCCTACAATATAACTTTCTAAACATTTTTGGTAGTGGATTTCACAAGAAAGTGTGAGGCATGATGAAACTTTTCTAAGTCTATAACGAGTTAGAGGGCAGGGTTTCCTCATGGCAAGAATTTTTAAACTTTGAACTCAAGACCTTCTCAAACATTTTCGTTTCATTTTTCTTTAACAAAAATCTCAACACTTCTCCATAAGTGTCAGCTCATATCTTCATAAAAGCCCAAAGCAAAGAAGATCAGAAGAGCAAATGATTGAATCACTAGATTCTTTGCTATTCATAAATTTGTCTAGCTGCTTTTTGAACCTGAAAATATTTCCTCTTTCCATGAACTCCTGTGGCAGCATGATTCAAATGTTCATGACCTGCTCTGTAAAATCATACTTTTGTTTTAGAATGACTACCTAACAGTCTTAACAATTGTCCCCAGGTTCCAGAACTGAAAGAAATGATAACAGTTCCACTGTTACCTTATACAGTACCTTCATGGGTCTGTAAATCTCTTATCATATATCTTTTCAGGGCTTTCCTCTGTGAACTAAAAAACCTCAGGGTCTCTCCTCATAAGGGAAATTCTCATGCTCTATTCACTTTATCTATCTAATTGTGCTTCCCTACAGCATGTCTAGATCTTAAATATGTTTCCTGAGATGTACAGACTAGAACTGAATATGACACCAATATGATGATGCAAGAAAATTTTATGTAGCAGGAAAAATGAATTCTCCATCTGGTTTTCAGTACCCTATCAGAAGACAGGCAGCTTTGTCACTGATTTTTTCAGATTCATAGGCACGTTGACTTGTTAATTTCTGAAAACTGTTGAACGCTTGAAGACCTGAGCTGTAATTATTAGCTCCAAGTTAGACATTACAGGATGTTTTGTATTACTTTTTCTTAGCTGTATTGATTTCATTTTTCAATACTGAAATTGTTGTTTCACCTTTTTCCCACTCAGCTTTCTGAAGTTCTTCTGAATTTCTTCTGCAACAGAGCAGCAATGAGCTACCAAACATAGTTAGGATTATTCTGAAGGAGATGGATCTCTATTAGTGCTTTCCCTCTTCCAGGTATATTGTGGAAGAAGATATACAACCCAGCTTCTCATGAACATGCAGCTCTAGCTGATCCTTAGTGGACAAGAGATCTGTCTATACAGGGCAATAATGACTAGGGAAGGAAAAATAAATAACGGGCTAAAACAGGACTTTAGAAAATCTGTTAAAGAACCTTTCTCAGACTATGTTCAATGCAGTAGTTCAGTGCTGTGAAAAGTCATAAATTATCTCAGTCTGAATGGATTCAATTTTTCAATCGATTTCAAATTTCAACAGCTAATCCATACAAACTGATTTTCTCATTCACTTACAGGAGAGGAGAGGAGAGGAGAGNACCATTTTCATTTTCCTTCCTTCAAAGTTTTCACCAGCTTTTGTTTCTGATATAATTCACTACAAGTCTTGTATCTACAAAGGTGTCTAATATTTCTCTGTGTTTACAGGTGCTCAGTTTGAAAGAGGGTTTACAATTAGTTTACTGTTATGCGTGTTTATCATCATATCTAAGTACTGTTTCATTTTTTTGTATTATATATAGCCTATCAAATTTTCTGCTATCTAAAATGCTCTTGATCTCTGTACATAAACTGTTGGTTTTATTCATGAACCACTAGTGAAAATCTCTTCAAAGTGTGTTAAACTGACCATGACTTGAAAATACCTATCCCTGATGGTCTGAAACTGATCTCTCCGGGGACTGAAACCCATTTTGCTAGATCATTTTTGCAGGAATGACTGACTCCTATAAAGTGCTTTGCTTTTGCATAACATTGATAAGACGTAAATTAATTCAAAGGACTCCTGCTACCTAGATAGGAAAATGTTATCGCTGTTTTTCAGATGGAGAAACTGAAAAGGTGAAGAGGCTTCCTAAGGCCACAGGGTAAGGCAAGGAGAGAGCTCGTGCTTCAACTTGCCAATGTCTGGCTTCTAGTCTAGAATTATAAATGGAAAAAAAACATTCATAGTTAACACATAGTTAATAGTTACGATGAGAGAAGATACATTTAGCTCACAGAGAAATAATTTAAAAAATACAAAATTTTATCCTAGTCAGTTACTGTCTGACATCTTGAGCAGACATTCAAAGTGTGGGAGAAGAGCAGAAGGGTAATTTTCATCTTCCTGACAGTATATAGTAAAACAGACCTTTTTTCACTGCCTGCAGGCTTAGTTTTATTACAAAGTCCGGCTTTGAAGGAAATTTTCTTCCTGACTTCTTCTCATTCCTATTCAAAGATTTTCATTCTTGTGGTTCTCAGGTGTGAACTTACATGTTGTTAAGCAGTATCAGACTAACAACCATGGAGAATAATGTTTCATTTATATCTAGACTAGAAACTGTGTGGCTTTTTCAAAGCGTGGTTGATTATAGATGTAAAAATGACCCAGATCAAGAAGCAAAGTGGTGAAGAAAAGACTGACTGTGTATTGCACATCCCAGGGGTACTAGTCATCAAATATTCAGACCTCCTTCTCAATGTCAAAGTGTGATACCAAGGATTATTTCCATCATAATAATTATGTTTAAAATTTATTTCTTTTTCAGGAAACACATGAAAGAGCAGAATTTAACTGAATTACCCAGAACCTACTCTGTGTAGAACATGAAGACCTGCAAGAGCCTTTTAGCCAATGCTACTTTCACAGAAGCAAGGTTTACTGTCACACCAGAGCCAAACCAAATTTCCCTCAGGAAGTTCCTTAGTAATAGGTAATCTTTATAACAATCATGAATTATTATAGCATATTATAAAATTACTACTATAATTTGGTAACCTGAGCACTATTGTTTGTTCAGATTCAATTAGTTCCAACGTTCTGAGAATGAAACAAAAGGAGTAAACGTGACCCATAGGAAAAGAGTACTTCCAAAACGAGTGCTAAGTGGCAACATTTGCCATCACTGGAACCAGACAGAAATTGGAGGACTGTATTTTAAGAAGAATGTTAAACCCAGCTATATGAACAGAGGAAGAATTTTGAAAAGTAAGAGAAATTATTTTCTTCCTCTTCAGCTTCTGATCAATGCAAAATGAATACCTGGTTGTAAAAATTTTTGTGAAAGTGAGAGTCATATTTCGGTATATGCAAGAAAAATAGACAATGGAAAAACTTGTTACTCACAGATGCAGGCTATTAAAAGACCATATTGAAAGAGAGAAAAACAATTCCATGCAAGGATGCTCATGCTTTGGCAGAAATATTGACATGCTGCATACAATTTAACAAGTATTGAAACAGAGGCTGGATGGTTCTTTTTCCTTTCTATTTGCCACCTTGAGAAGTGTTTGTCATTTGAAGAGTGTAAAACAACTGACTTCACAGAAATGAATGTTCATATTCTAATTAGGGAATCTAAAAACTCAGGACTTTTCTTGAACAACCTTTTGTAACTGGTACAAATATGCCAACACTGGTCTTTGTAGGGTATTACACATGCCCTCTGCATGCACACCATTTCACAAATACAGGCTGACACCTCTCCAGAGCCACAGATTACTGTTTTCCTCTAAAAAAAATTCCTGAGGATGAAGTCTTTATGGTCAAAGTTCTGACAATGAACCGCACCAACAATTTCCAGAGAGGCAAGTCAGAGACAGAAGAATCTGCCGCTTTAGTGACCTCAGTGCAGCCTCATTGTGCCCTGGTTCTGGGTGGGCACAGGCTCCCCAGGTATGCTCTGCCCTGCCTTGCCATGGATGTTTGCAGAGGTGCATGGGGGCTGACACATTGGACCAGTGCTCAGCATCCAGAGATGTTGTGCAAGAGTCAGGAAGAATCCAAAATCAAGGCTACTAATGCAAGATTAGATACAGTGCAAGTGTGCAGGAGAGAATATTTCACATTCCAAAAACTGCACCACAGAAAATTGTCTCTGTTGCTGAGTTATACCGTATTTTTGAGTTTCTCATTAAGGACTTCTCTGTGACCATGAGTGAGACTGTATCTTGCCTAGTCTGTGGTAGTTAATGAGACATTAATTTATCGCACCAGCATCTATTAAGAAACAAAAATAAGGTGCTGAAAGTCTAAACTACAGTGACCTACATAGGGAACCCCAGGCACCTACAGTCAGAGTGGATTTATGGCCTTTGGTAACATTGTCAAAATCTTTCTCCTGGTTTTCAACATGTGGCATGTTATTTCTTAATATAGCATACAATCCTTCACAGTCTTACTGATCATGCCCTGTTAGTGTACTATTTTTTCCCATTATTGACTAAACCCATTTATTTAGTCTTTTTCATATGTGTACATTCACATCCTGTATTTAAGGACCCTTCCTCTTTCTGAGGAAAACTACTATTGTGTTCTTGCAGCACTATTCTCAACAGATAAAAATAGTAATTCAGTCACCCTTAATAGATGTCACTGAAAACAGAATTTAGCATGAGCAGAATTTCTTTTGTTTTAAGCAGATACTGTTACATGGAGCACATTGTGTTCTCAATATGGTACTCCACACAGTTTTTGCAGGATATTATAGAACAAACTCATAGTGATTAATGCTAATAAAAAGAGCTAAAAATTACCTGCATGCAATCACTGCATCTCTCTTTGTTAAACCTGACATGCTGTTGGCACAACATTTCTGTTCAGGTTGCTGACACTGGAAGGCTTTTGCGCACCATGAACATTTAGCTAATGCTATTTCGGTCAGTTCAAAGCAATATTTGATCTTTGATAAGGATATAAATTGTGAAAGACATAATTCATGTCAAGGCCAATTAGAATCTTTTCAGTACACAGTACATAACGTTCTAATAACATTAGCATTTAATCTACTTCATCAGAGGCATGAAACTCAAAATTAATTATTCTACTTAACAGTATAAAGGACTAAGATCAGAGAATACAGCAAAAATCAGAATTATACTTAATACCAATAGCAGATGTCAGGCTGTGTTCGATGCATATCTTTTGGGGATTTAGTACTTCAATTCCAAATTATTTTGGTATTACCATAGGTGGATAATTAGTCTTCTCTATCAATGAATATGATTCTTAATAAAATCAGTCAAGAAACAATAAAAAAAAAGGAAAGGAAAGCTGCATAATAATGTTAATGGGGAACAGCTACTACTAGTACTAGTACTACTACCAGTAGTACTACTATTAGTAGTACTACCATTACTAGTACTAGTACTAGTAGTAGTAGCACTACTACTACTACTACCAACATAATAAAGGGTTAATTTTTAATGTATTGTCTCATTTAACTGGTGTGAAAAACTGTTGAATTACTGTGTTAAGACTACTACAACTTCACCAATTCTTAAATTTTATATTATGTAACTAAATGGTCCTGCCACCTAAAACATTAGTTTCAGGTGACATATGTTGTATAAACTAGAGATTTGTTGGGTTAGCTTTTGCACCCTTTGCTACTGCAATGACTTTGAAGAAGCACAACAATTTATGCAACATTTCATAACCTCCAAGAATGACTTATTTTAATAATAGTAATAAAAAAGAATATAAAAAAATAATAATAGTTGATACTCTTTGACTAGATTTTGTTTTTTTATTTAAAACTAGTATTACTGCTTTCCTGGTTTGGTTTTACATTAATTTCTTAAAATCTTCCTTTGTTTTCTTCCTTTGTTGCTCTTTATTTTCAAGGTGACCCTGAATTTTTTAAATGAAAACTGTATAGAACCCTTATAAATATTTTCTGCTGACGTAATGCCAACAAACACTGAATCTCACCGGGATTCATCAAATATCTTCAAATAACCTGGAACATTACAAATGTTAGGATGGTTTGCTTTTGGCCATGCAGCTGAATTGTTTGGGGTTTATTTGCTATTTAAATAGAATAAAATACCTCTAGTGGGCATGGGCTAATATGTTCTGTGACTATGCTGTAAGCTGTGCTATACAGATAAGCTCTAGGAAAGACTAAAAAAGAAATTCAGCCCAAATAGTTTTTGCTCTACATATTTCATTGTCACTCTCTGAATGTCAACAGAATTGCTACTATCTTTTCAGTAATTAACTCATACACAGTTCATCTTTGTTCTCTCATCCTTATTTTCCATTTACTAGAAATTCATTAGTCTCATTTTAGTGGTGAAGGAATCATTCATTGGTAAGTTCAGCTATGTAAATCTTCTTTTCTTAAAATAAAACTTGAAAGTGCCTCAGAACAATTTACTGTTATAGTAGTCCCACAGAATAAACATAATCAAATCATCCTCATGATCATAAGACTTTGACTAGACAGTAATCCTAAATCCTCCCTAGACATTCTGAGAATGTCTGCTGAACTAAAGGGTTTTCTGTAGTCATTTCACATGACTATATAGCGTATGGATTTTGTAGCATACTAAGGATGTGCACTTATTCTTCAATCATCATTATCCAGCCCAGGGGCAATTATATACTGAGTTAGAGAGAGCATGTCCTGTGATAAATACATTTTTTATGTAAACATTGACTGTTCATCCTGGTTTAATGCTATAGGAACTACATTCATTAGCAACAGAAGGCTGTAGTAAATCAGAAATGTAACAGAAGATATAATTTCCTTGAGCCTTAGGTTCTCAGGTCCAGAGCTAAGCGTCTGTCAAAGGATTTGGAGTAGGTCAGGGGATATTTTCTGCTTGAAGCACTGCAGAATTGATGACAAGAAACCTGCATACCTTCCTACATAAAGGAAGGCAGAGATTACTGAGATGACATTTATCTTGCCACAGGGCTGTTTCCCCACTTATGCAGAAGCAGTCAGCTGAGCAAAAAACCCATATACTTGTATATTTTGCTTTCAGCTGGATCTTACCTGGAGATCCTATCTTGATCTTTTCTTCTTATCTGAAGAAATGGAATACTAAAGGCCAGTATAGAGAAAATGCAGTTCAGGGTAAGTCAAGCTGGGGAAGGCAACCTGAAGTCAATTTTAATTAAAGCCCTTGAGATCACTTACACCAGGTTTCCATCATATTTATTAAATGGATTTATCTCCAAACCACTAACTTTCATGATATTCCTCTATTCAGGTGAACCACTCAGTATAAAAATTAGATAAGGACAATTCTCAAGAAGATCAAACAAAAAAAGTTCGCAGATTCCATGTCTTTCTAGTCTTATGTTATATCCTATTGTCTAGGAAAGACTAAACTATGATGTGGAAATACACTTTCTCTCCTTTGTTACTTTCCAGACTATTTACTCTGAACAGGCAGTGCCAAAAGTATAATTAGCCTTACTTGAGAAGTGGAAGCTACCATGGCAGCTGTCCATGTGTATAATCAAAATGCTTTTTAGGGGAAAACAAAAGACTGATAAAATAGCCCAAAAGTGTTTTAGAAAAATAATAGAGTTCTTATATATTATACACCCCCAGTAAACTCAAAGAACAGCAAATATGGGTTTAGGACATTGAGGAACTGTTTATACCCTTAACTATATAAATATCAAATACCATTATCCTGCAGTCATTGCATTTAGGATTTCTATTATTTCAGAGTTTCTAAGATTTACTTCAATGGATGTGTCATATCAATAGGCAATTCAGTTCTTTTAATATATTTCCCTTTGTATTTAACATATGGTTCTAACTATTTAATTGTCTAAAGATTTTTTAAACCCTCAAATTATGACAGTGTGTAGTATAAAAAAAATGGACCTTTTTGCAATATTTTGATACTGATTCATTAAATACCAATTCAAATTAAAAAAAAAAAACAAAAACAAAAAAAAACCAAAAAAAACACCAACCTGTAGACTTTCATTATTAGAACACCAAATTGCACAGACTCATATCACTTCTAGGAGGTTTCGTTTAGTCTACGTTCTCTGTCCCAAACGTGTGACTAGCAATATAATTGGATACATATTAAACATGTTTGCAGGAGGAAGAGTGGTTAACTAGCCAAATTAAAACTATGAGTTAACTAAAATTTTCATGGTTCATAGTTAACTAAAATGTTCATAATGTGAAAAAATGGGTACAGTCTACATATTGGGCTGAAGTGGAGTAAGATACGGATGAAAGTGGTTCTAAGAGGTAAAAATGTACATTTGCTCATTTGACATTCAGTGCAAATGACACCATTTGGCAGTGCAATAAAGCATTTTTTGGGACTCCTTCTGCCATAACAGACACATTGCAGTCACAACAGCTGGTGCTGGTTCAAAGTCACTCAAGGCCAGCAGATCAGTTCTTATGATCAAGCTTTTTGAAATATCAAGTAACATCTGTCCAGAACAATGAATCTTCATCAGATCAGTTTTCATATATCTTCCTACTGCCATATAAAACCATCAAAAATTTTGATTTGTGTGCTTTAATATGCACCTGTGCTGTCTCATGTCCACAACTAGTTTGGATCTTGTTGGCTCTATGGTATCTGTGACTACCCATGTGCCATTTTACAGTTGTGGAACATGAGGGCTTGATAATTTAGAAAATTAACCCACTGCAATCAAGAAGACAAAAAATGATGTTAGTTTTTCAGTATTGTTTCCTGATTTCGTATTCAGTCCTTTCAGTATGTTACTTCTTTCTTCTTATATGACTCCCTTGCTTGTCCTGACTTGTGTAAATCTTGTACACTAGAATGCAACACCAGTTCAAGATCTGAATGAAGGCATTCTCTGCGGTTATGTCTCATGATTCTGAACTTGAATTTTGTCCAAAATGTAGTGTAATTGATGTATAATGAATAACCAGTGTTGTTTGAACAAGATTTATTTTTATAGAAAAAAAAATAAAAGCAGTAGAATGAACTAAAAAGTCCTATACCTCTTGGTCTTGTAATTATAAATGCCCAACTAAGCATTATTACAAACTTATCACTTGTCCTTAAGCCTATAGGATACCCCCCAAAAATTGAACCATTCTAATATATTCTTTCCCTTCAACCATATATTTGAACCGATGGAGAGAGAAAAAAAAAGGTATTTCAGATTGAAAACTTCGTAATTGTGGAAACAGTTAACAGATACCCTGAGACATTGAAGGTTCAGTGACATAACATCCACATTTTGGGTCCAGTGATGGACAGACTAATGTGGCTGCTCTCCTAATCTACATTCCTCTCTCTCAAACTAATCTTGGTAAATCTACCAGAGGAAATATTTTAGCTTACAACTTTACTAATGATAGAAATATCTACATCTGAATGTTTAAATTGCAGATCTTCACACAGCAAATTGCACAGTGTGCCATAGTTGCCCTTCTTTTAGTGGTGTCATTTTTGTCTGTGATCAATATACCAACTGTGCTACCAAAAGTTGATATGCACCAAATTAGCACTGAAGTACCATGGTAACCACTATACTCCGTCTGCTGTTTCCCTGGTCACAGAGTCTAACAGTCCTGCAAATAATATTTTCCTCTTGTACCCCATTATATTTTTGCCCTTTCCAACTTAATTAGTTTTGTATGTGTTTTTTCTTCTGGAGATAATGTTTTCCAATGCTTGAGTATAAGGTTATTATAGTCAGCAGAAATATTATTGGTTTACTGTGTGCTGTGTTTATACTAAGCCCACTTCAGAGCCACTTAAATAATTTTAATTATCCCCTTCAGTATGGACTTTAGTTCCTTTAAAAACCTTAAAAGAAAGAAAAAAACCCTCTGTTTTTCAGCTATAGACTATCTTGTCTCAGCAATCTAGTATGCTGGTAGTCTGTGTTAATGAGAAATTTCAGGAGAAAAAGAGGAGCTGAAGTTTCCTGACACATAACAAGTTGTACTTGTACCTATACAAAGGCTGAAAAGTTAGACAAAAAAGGATGCAAATAATTCCCAAAAAGTAAGATTTAGATTAAATCTTGATCTTCTTTACTGTTTCATACTGCATGTCTTTTCCCATTAGCTCTTCTGTTTTTTCCTTTTCCTGGGAAACAGTGTTTTTGTCATTTAGACAAGCTTAATGAAAGAAATTCACAGACAAGGCTACAGAGACAGAAAGAGGTGATAAAATCGATTCCCTTAGTGGAACAAAAGTAAACAACCTTTGTTTCCCAAGTTCTTGGGTTTTTTCAACTTATCTCTTTTTTTCAGGCTTTGTATAGAATAAATACCACTCAGAATTCTGGCTAAGTCATGGTAGAATGGCAGAGATAAGAAATCATGGGGATAGCCAGACTCGAAGGATGCCTCTAAATAACAGGATAATTAGAGCTAATGCAGAGCAGAAAGAGAAATGTGTTATGAAGCATAAAGCCAGGAAATGCAGAAGAAGAAGATACAGAGAAAGTCCGTAAGTTTTTACCTGCTGAGGTGAGAACATTATGCTAGTGAAAAATCAGTCTTGTATTAGAAACTGAACCTTGATCTCCTGTGGCCACATGCTTTACTCTGCTCTTTCCAATCAAATCTTGCCATCATCCCAATGACACAGATGAACAAAAATTAGCTAAATATTACCTGCACACAGAACCACAGAATTATTTATTTTGGAAAAGATCTCTGAGATCAAGTTAAACATTTGACCCAACACCATCTTGTCAACTAGACCATGTGACTGACGAAGCGTCACATCCAGTCTTATCTTAAACATCTCCAGGGATGGTGCCTCCACCACCTCCCTGGGCAGCCATTCCAATGTCTAATCACCCCCTCTGTGAAGAATTTCTTTTTAAGGTCTAACCCGAAGCTCTCCTAGTACAGCTTACGACTGTGTCCTCTTGTCCTGTTGCTGGTTGCCTGGGAAAAGAGACTGACCTCCACTGTCCTACCCCCTCCTTTTACAGGGAGTTGTGATGGTGTCTCCCCTGAACCTCCCCTTCTCCAGGCTACACAACCCCATCTCCCTCAGCTGCTCCTCATAAGCCTTGTTTCCAGACCCTTCCACAGCTCTGCTGCCCTCCTCTGGACCAGCACCTCAATGTCCCTCCTAAATTGAGAGGCCTAGAACTGGGTACATGGGATGAGGCCTCACCAGTGCCAAGCGTAGTGGAAGAACCACATCCCTGCTCCTGCTGGACACACCATTGCTGGTACAAGCCAGGATGCCACTGGCCTTCTTGGTCACCTGGGCACACACTGGCTCGTGTTCAGCCCCTGTCAATCAGTACTCCCCAGGTCCTTT
Organism: Donacobius atricapilla; assembly: GCA_013397315.1. Taxonomy (NCBI): domain Eukaryota; kingdom Metazoa; phylum Chordata; class Aves; order Passeriformes; family Mimidae; genus Donacobius; species Donacobius atricapilla. The sequence goes on from WBMY01005629.1 coordinate 172,362, forward strand.
TCCACTGGTTCGCTTTCCAACCACTCTGGCCAAGTCGGTAGCACTGCCTGGGGTTATTGTGGCTGAAGTTCAGGCAGGACCCAGCACTTGGTTTAACTGAATCTCATACAACTAATCTCTGCTCATCAGCCCCACCTGTCCACATCCCTCAGCAGAGCTGGTAGACTCAATCCTCCCATCCAGATTATCAAGATATCAAACAGAACTGGACCCACACTGATCCTTGGGGAACACCACTAGGGACTGGATGCCAATACAGACAGGAAAAGATTTGCAATGTCAGCGCAGAACAGGCAGATGCTCTTTCCCTTTTGCTTGAAAAGAAATAGATTCTGACCCATTTATTTATCTATGTGGGGCCCAAAAGGAAGAAATCTAGGTGACTTTATTAACTCAAGCTTATGTGCTCTAATTCTCCATTACAGGCTATCTATATTCCTCAAACTCTCAATTCCTCAAACAGTAAAACTCAGTGTGGAATTAGAGAAAATGTAAGTGCAAAGGAGAAGCTTGAGGCTATTCTCACCTATACTAGTATTTCCATGGGCTCATGGTACAGGGCTTGAGCCTATTTGCAGTTGTAGCTTGACAGGACTTGGGAATGAAACTGGGAAGGGAGGGGAACCTAAACTGAACACAGTGTGGAAGAGAACAGAAATGACAAATTTATTTAAAGGACCCATGAAGAGCAGGGGAGTAAGAGATGGAAAATAAGTGCAATACTGCATCTCTTCTGTAATAGAAAGACATTCTTCTTCAAGATCACGTTGGCGCTATTATACTATCAGAAAGTTTTCTTTCTCCTGAAAATAAAACCAAAGGAGAAACTTTTAATCAGTACCTTCAACCTACATCAATTTAAATCATACTTCAGAAAGTACTTAAGGCAAACAAAACAATTCAGGTGAAAAGTTTCCTATTTAATCATGGGCATTTGAACAACAAATAGCTTGTAATTACCTTGGTAGACACTGAATTAGCTTAGCAACAAATGATGAATTATTAACTATTCTTACCCAGCCTTTTACTGAATCAGACAGAGGGACACAAGGACAACACCAAAAATATCAAACATTGTAAATGCAGCATAATAACACTTCAAGTATTTATTCTCAGTTTTTTTCTGAGGTGCTTCTATTTATCACATACACATCATTTCCATGCCCAATGTAGGTTACTGAGAGAAATGTTCTCTGCTGAGTTAACAGTATTCTTCTGAAGGCAAGAAATACTTTGTCTTCTGCATACAACTTAATCTGTGTCTAACAGAACTGTTCTGCTTCATTTCCCCCAGTGTAAATTTTCAGAAATAAGTCACCAGCAAACAGTTAGTTAATTACATAAATATTAATTCTACACAACTGGATCCATAATTTTCCTTATAATTCAGTGGGCAAATCCATGGTTTGGTGAACAAATAAGATAATAATAACAAATGTTCCTTTTCCAAGTTCTCAGACACAGTTCTAAAGGCTGCACGATTGTTTCCGTTGAACTTCCACATCAGTTAGTGTGAGGCTTTTCTGAAACCTCCTTTTTCAATCATTAGAAACCTTCTTGCCAGTTTGATTCAGGACCTACTGGATTTTTGTGTCTGTGTTGTCTCTGCTCCTCTTGTCTTCCTCCTCTGGTGCTTGCCTGGCCAGAGTCACTCAGTATCTTTTTTGTCAGGTTATACAGCCCACATTATTTGTCTTTTTTGTCCCCTGAACACCTCAGGAAATCTTCTCTGCACCACTTTCCATTCAAATTGTTTTTTTCAACATGGCTAAGTAGCACTGCAAAGAACGATTCTATTTTCCAAACAGCCTACATGACAGTATATATTTTTCACTACAGTTGTAGTGTGAGCAGCCATAAAGATTGCCTGATTAAAAGGGGAAAATTACTGAACAGAAGAAAATTGCTCCTGGAAAATATTGTCAGAGAAACTGCCTGCCAAAGTGGGGGCTGGATGGCTGGGAACTTGACCTGTGAACCAGAAATGTCCCTAAAAAGTGCATCTGGTAACTTTGAAGTATAGATGAAGTATGAAGAATCCAGAGACATCCTGAGATACAAGAATAAGCATAAACCCAAGAAACTCTAATTCCAGTTTATCATCTGAAAAAGTAGACACAGTCTGGGAACATAAAATTAGTCTGGAAGAACTGTAAGTATAATTTAACCATTTAATTATTGGCTGTTAGAAATGAAAAATTGAAATTTATAACGTGTTGACTGCTTGACGTGATGTTGTCCTACACTGTCTTATGTCTCTAGGCTATAAAAAGAACTGAATTTTTAACCAAAATAGAGGTGTTCTTTTCTTTTTGTTCTCTGATTTTTCTCTGGTTTTTTTTTATGTCACACATAGTTTTATTTTTCTAAGCCAGTTGAATTTCACATGAATTTTCTACCATATCTTTGACTCTCACTGGGAGTGCCCAGATGACTCTGGACTCTGTGACATAGACCCTCTTTGAAGAGACACTCTGCCTGTTATCTCATTGTGTCCCCTTTGCTCCCACTTTGGAGTCAGTTTGATCTGTCCTCACACCTCTGGTATGGTTGGATCAAACTTTGGGACTGATTTGTCACCACTTTGGGATTGTTTCACTCTGGAAATCTAATACCCCAACTATATATATCCATATAGATAAACTACCGTATCTCCTCTTACATTGTTATTATAAAATGTCAACATTGGTATTTGTATTGTTGTTATGATAAATTGCTTCTCTAATAAGTTTATTGCAACCTGTGACACACCTACTTGGTTTCTGTAATTATGTTGGTTTTTAATCTAGGATTGGTTATTGCTGTTATTGACCACTGCCATACTATTGATTCATATTGATTAAGCATTAATTGCTGATAGTAATTTGCAGCAGCTTGATATGTTCAGATATATTTATTTGCTTTATTCATCTCAGATATAATTTCGAGTGATATTTTCTGTGGCCTTGTGATAATTTACAACAAAATTGAGAAATTTAGATGATAAAGATTCCAAGTCTTTGTGTATTATAAAATTCAATAAACTCGAGGTTGCAATCTCTACACACCCTCAGTTTTGGATAACATTTTTGGTCATAACAAGTCCACATCATATATCCATACACACTATATAACTTTTTTTTCTCCTCTGTGTATTGTGTCTTTCTCTGCTCTTGGTAAAAAGAGAAAGAAATGTTTCAATAGAAACTCACAAATCTATGTGGTGAAGCTACATCAGTGAAGCTCCTCTTATAAACTCTAGATTGGAATTTTGCAGCCTAAAACTTTGATTCAACCTGTAATTGGCAAGCTGTGCATTTCAGAGACAGAGTTTGATAAGTCTATCTATTCTATTCTGTTTGCTCTTGCAAACAGTAATTAAGTGTAATTATGTGGAAAAAATGTTGATTGAAAAATGTCTAAGTAAACCTGAGTTTGAATGGACCTACACTACATCTAAAATATAGCTTCTCCAATCCCTTATTTTCCAAACCCACCACAAAATTGCAGTGCATACTATTCTGTGCAGTGCAACAAACCCCAGGGTAGCTGTAAGAAAGAAGTGTTCTGTTCTCCTCTGCAGTCACATTCATCTTTGAAGCACATTTTTAATAGGGGGCTCACCTTAGTTATTCTGCTTCAGAAGTCGCTTATTCAGAAATTTTTCTGTGCCAGAGGGACAAAATTTGTTCTACAACATATTTCTCTGCGTAGAAGATTACCTATGCTTTATCTTTTCAGTAACAATATAAACTTTCAGTATGGACCTAAGTATCCATTTCACTATCTTAAACAACAACAACAAAAAAAAAACACAACCAAAAAAAAAAAAAAACCAAAACACAAAAACT
>WBMY01005629.1:176215-203096 GCA_013397315.1 Donacobius atricapilla
CAAGAAACCTCCTATCTAAACTATAGCATATTTAAGGAAACATCTTATGTATGATTTTTAAAAAGTTTATGTTTTGTTGCTACAGCAGAATTAACTCAAAAGATAAAATTAGAGTAATCTCATGTTAGGATGAAATAGGAAATTCATACACAACTAAAAAATAAAGGGTTTTGTCTACTCCCTTGATGTCACCTTTGAGGTCTTGATAAAGTAACAATTGATAAAAGTGTGAATATTCAGAAGTGACTCATTTGTAGTTTCTCTGTACTTTGCTGCCTTTTAAGGAATTGCAAAATAAAAAGAAAACTTTCATAAAACTTTTCTGTTCTATACCAAAAATGTGAAATAACCATGAACCATCTCTTTCCATTGTAAAATTAAATCCATTTCAAGAAGGAAATAATAAGTTTGGGTTTCCTCTAGGGGAATACTTTTTTAATATTTCCAGCTCAAATGTTTGTTTCATGGATTAAAAAAAGACAGTTTATTCTGTTTGAGGAAAGAGTCAAAAGAAATTTATTACAACTGAACTGAAAGATGTTACAGATTCTAAATATAATTCTACATATAATGAATATTGTATCTTTACATATAATAAATGAAATTAATTCTGATTAAAGATATGGCAGTACAGGAAAAAACCCCAAAACACTGGAAAGTTAATAGCAGTAGCATATTTATTCATGTTTGTATAACATTTCAACAAGTTATCCTTCCTTTCTGTAAGCTGTCTCTTCTGTGCCAATAGAAGTGGCTATAGAGTTCAGCCCAGCACTGTTAAAAATTTCAGCTGAAAATTAGCTTGTGATCAGAGTTTTCGAACACCTCTGGTTTCTCCTATTTTTGTCGAGAAAAGGTTTCTAGTTTTCATTCAGCTTATACCATGCTACTTTCTTGACTCTATAACTCTTCTTCAGCTGCAAGTAACCCAATACAGGAAACAAAACATCATTTAAATAACATATTGTTAAATCTGAAAAGTATTAAGCTAAATACAGGAACTCTGTGAACCACTACAAATTGTGCAAAACATTGCAATTTGTCTCATTTAGCAATTTGAATCGACAAATGAGAAAATGTTACCCATTAGAATTCTGCACTTGGTTCTCTTATTTTCAAAATATACTATACTGGCCACAAATACAATTATGTTATATATGAATTATGTTATATATGATGAATTATTTTTGAAGATTATTAGAAGACAGCATATATGGTGAGAAAAGGTCATTTTTACGCACATTATTCTGTCTTGAAGCACAGCTTTGATATCTGACACAGAGAAATCTCTGCAGAAGCATGTAAACACTCATGTCTGGGCAAAGAAGATTATGTGTAGAGATCTTTAAATGTTAAACTACCCACAGTGACTATTAACTACCAACAATAAAGAAGGATCAATTAAAGAACATTGAAGAAATGGGCATGGAACCAAATGCATCTGTGTTGAATTATCAATGTCACTGGAAGGTTGCTCTCTAGGGTTTTTTTTCAAAAGGTCACATAAACCAGAGAAGAGTAATGAATACTGAGAAAAGACAAGCATCTGGTCCAGTTTCCAATAGTAATTTGGAATTAATTCTAATTTTTAAGATGGCCTTGCCTTGACTTTGGAGATTGGACTTTGTGATTCCCAGAGATTCCTTCTGACCTGAAGCATTCCAGTATTTTATAAATCTTGTAGTCAGATTTTGAGACAATAAATCATATGGGGATATATCTTAAGACAGAGGCAATTTGAAGCACCACTTACTTGTATAAAACAAGAGAGCATGTGTAATATTAGAATATTGTCAAAGAAATTATCTGCATTATGTATAAAAGGGTAAATCAGTATTAGAATTATTTGTGTGTGAGATTATTGTTAGCAATTAAGTGATTTCCTTGCTTACTTTGTAATAGTTACAGATCTATGTTGTTTTGTGCTAAAATAGAAGTTTATCTACATGCCCTTATGTAACTGAATGCTGGATTTGCACTCTGTTGACATGCTTTATAAGTGTTTGATTATAGCCACAGCTAGTTGATGGAGAGAAGCATATCCTGAGTAAAATGTCATCACTTCACCTTTGTGCTTTGAGGTAAGAAATAGGCTCAATCTATTTAAGTTCTTTGACAGTAAACACTATCAGATGTTTTTCCCTGAAGGGCTCATTATCTCAAGTGGCAGATTTTGCCACTAACAGCCCACTCAAAAAGGGTTTGAGAAGCCAAGGTAAGGTAAAATCTGCTTTGCATAATGAGCAATCTTGCAGGATATGAACAAGATTGTTTTCAGACCTGTATGCATGAATACTTGTGAGTCAACCGTGAACTATAATAGCAGCAAACAGAAAGGTGAAAGTAATTGCTTTTTACCTGTACTTGTAGATCAGCTTTTTCTATGCTGTATATCATCACGGTATCTGAAGCATACTGACACATCAGAGGCAGAGGTTGCTGATGGAATGAGAACTAGTCTGGCACGGAACAGCAACTTGCCTAGCTAAGGACCAAAGCCAGTGTAAGGAACCTAAAAGAGCAGGAGAGGTGACTTATTGAAAACTCTGGGGAAAGCTCACCAGTGGAGATCTGAAAACTGATCTTTAAGTGATATAGCTTTACTTTATCCATGTTATAGGAGCAGCCCATGCGCAACAAAAAGCATTCATGGAATTCTGGTCATGTACCACAAAAAGGCAGGGTATGAATGGCTGATATGTGAGAAACTCAGACATGAATGTGTTCAGACGTGAAGGAAGGGTTATAAGTCATTTTGTATTTAGGGAGAGTGGCGTCATTGTTATTCTATTCCCTCTTCTTTCAAGTCCCAACAAGGATGTCTATCCAATGGTAAAGTCAGGGTTGCTATTCTGCTCTCCCAAGATAAATATATCTGCAAATATCACCCTTTCTCTGTTTGTAAAGGTCTCAGTCACTTTGACTAAATTCTCTGTAAGAAATAAAAACCATTTACGATGTAAGCAAAACATTTATGTATGCATTTCACATTTTCTTTCATTTCTTAAGGAAAAATCTGTTTTAGAAAACCAAATCTGCTTGCTGAATAACTTGCTGAAAGACAAGCTGTGAGAGCATTTCTCAGCAATATTATACATTCAGTTCAATTTTTCAATTTTGGATAAATATCATAATGTTCTGTTTGATGTTACTGCTACTGCAAAATGCAGCAGCATAATAATGATATTCTCTTGCTATGCTATATTCTGCTAGTTACCAAGGAATTACAGAATAACAATGAAATGGTCAACTACATCATGTCCACTGCTGGAAATTATTTCCTAGATTGGACAGTGAGCTATCATAAACTCCTAGAAAGAATTATTCTAAAGAATTTATTGAAATCTGTATAGATAGCTGCCTTAACTGGCAGTTTAACTAGGTCTGAACCAGGATAATATGAATGATACATATTGCTACAACTATCACTATAAGAAGAGCTGAAGAGACAATACATTTTATACCCAAAATGATGACAAAGCTTCTTCTTTCCTTCCATAATCAGAATTACACTATTTACAATGCAAATGAGGTGAGCATCACAAAATTATTTTGAGCCTTACTCTATAGAATCCAGCTTAAGCAATCAGATGAATCTATTTCAACCCCTTTGAACCCTTTTGATTAGGGTAAGTGAAACATAATCAAGTAGCACTGCTGTCAAAGTAGCTGTAGAAATCTGGCAAGCAAAACAATGCAACTAGTTGGTTGGGCTGATTTAGGCCACATTTTATAAATGGCATCCAGTTGCAAAAAAATCTGAAGGTTTTGGTTAACAGTATGAAAATTTGCCAGCAAATGTTCAGGCCCTTGGAAATAACTATTTCCAGTAACAGTTTGATATATTATCCATAAATATTACTCAGGGCTTGCTTTGCAATAGTTGCTTTGCAATAGTTACTTTGCAATAGTTATTCTTAAATATTACTCAGGGCTCAGCTGAGTTAAACATGTTCCATCTGAGATTGCTGGGAACTGGAAAGACTCAGGAACTTCCTAGGTAAATATAAAGAAAAATCTCTTCCATTACAGTAAAGTAGTTGTGATGAGATGGGTGCTGATTATTTCATTTAATGTGACATAAAAAGGCAATCAAATGCTGCAGTTAAGAGGGTGATACAAGACCAACAAAGACTGATTTTAAAAGAAACCTGTGCTCCTCTTCGAAGTCAAAGTTCAGAATTTACAGCTCAGGTAAACTACCTGCATAAAAGGAGCTTTCAGTCTGAGATTCAACTCCTTCAAAGAGAAACTGTAAAGAAATAAGTTGGTAGTAACTTACTTATCCTGTGTAGTTCAAACAAAAATAATGCTAACTCTGACTAACACAATATTTAGTGTACAGAAATATCTAAACCTTTTTAATCACACTTTTAGAGGTCCTTAGACAATTGTATTCAGTCCCAGAATAAATTGAAATAATCTGATAGACTTATTCAGAATAAAGTTATTTTTCCATGAACAGAATGGCAGCTGTCAAACTTTTTCACCTTTCAAGGTAGGCTGTTGCTGTGTGTGGTAGAAAATGCAGAAAGTATGGACAGATTTATTGACAGAAGATGCTCCTGAAGGTTTGTTTGGGGTTTTTACTATGTAAAAGTATAATTCTTTGAAATTCCATATTCTTCTTAAAAGGTGTTTGAGTGACTACAATGGCAAGAACAGGAGTTTAGACCATGAGGGCACCACCAGCCTTAACTATCCCCTCCCTTCAGGACTCCTGCTGGGGAGCCACTGGCCGTGTCAGTTCTCTGACAGTTCATTCTGTCAGACCCAGTAGACATGAATTTCCCTCCTTCTCAAAGAAAGACAGGAGCAGTAAAAGCTGTCCACAGAAGATGTTTGGAGATCTGATGGAAAGTGACAATCCGGAAACCACATTCCTATGCTGTGCACTGCTGAAATGATTTAAAGGGGAAATCCAGTCACAACTTCATTTATGTTAGGAAAACATAAACCATTAAAAGAACAGGAATTCTTGGGGTTTTGTAGCAATTTTATTCTAACTTGCCTCAAGAAATTGTGATTGAACTAGATGCTGGGAAAAAAAAAATCTGTGAAGGTCTTGAAAAACTAGAGCATTTTGAAGCTATTTTTATAACCTAAAACTATTTAAGGCATTTTCTTATGTCTGTAGTTTTTTCTGTTTTAATAGAGAAAGGGCTTCTGGTTTTCATTCAGCTAATACCATGCTCCTTGACCCTGTTTTCCTTCTTCAGTGAAATGAACTCTCGCAAGGCCATCCTTACAGTATCCCAATAGAGGAAACCAATACTATGGGGGCATTTGACTAGTGAATAAGTATTCCCATTCCTCACCTTGCAGTGTTGCTGCATGCATAGGATCTTCAAAGATATCACAAGAAGGACCTGGGATTTTTTTACAACAATAATAAGTCACTACAGTAACCATGGGTCATGAAAGGAATCTATGTCAGAAAATGGAGAATTATCTGCATTTTTTTGACCAGAAAAAACAAAAATGTAAGCTTTGATGTACATGTTTCTAAACGAAAGTGTCTGTCTGCAAATCCTACTTTGGGATTCAAGTAATTATCTTGCTAAAGGACATTTGAAAATGTCCTTTCATGGTGTGTGTGTGGATCCAAATATCAATACTTCTAGGTTCTCTGACATTATCACATCTCATTAAAACATGTCCATCTAGGAAAGATGATATTTGAATAACAAATCAGCTTCCCAAACAGATGTCTAGAGCCCTCTGAGAAACAAGGGGGATATTTTGGTTTAAAATTACATTGGAGATGCGCATTATCAGTTTTGATGTGGTTGATGTAACGTATTAGGCATTATGTTAATGTAGCTAGTAAAATTGAAGTGTAGTAAAATAGGATGGAATACAAATGTTACTTAATACTTCCTTGAAATGCTAAGATGCAGTTCTCTTTCCATCAGTATGAAATACATTTTCTCAACACATGATCATTCTGAATTTTTTCAGTAGATAAACTTCCTTATCATCAGTGGTAATGAATGAATTCTGTTCACATTTCAAGATGCAATAGTTTTAAAAAAGTAATTTTGAAATATTATTAAAAGGATGTAAATTTTTTTTAAGGTTCAGGAGGCCTAAAAATATCACTTTCTCTTAAAACTACAGCATTATTGATTGTTGCCCTTAAAAGACAGACAGTTTGCCCTTAGTGTCCTAAGTAAAATGGAAATTTACTATCCAAACTACCTTTCAACAATAATAAACTGATTTAAAACCTAATTTAAAGAAAAACCTTGGGGACAAACATTATATTTTCTTGACAATATACAAGATAATTATACTATTTTCATTGTTGCCACTAAAATATGATATATTACTGAAAATAAATTCAGTTTAACATGTATATAAATAATTCTTTACAGAGAACTACTACTACTACTACCACTACTACTACTACTACTACTAGTCTTCAATGTGTTAACTACATAAAGGTTATATTTTACACTCCTGATCTTACATCATTATATTGTCATTGAAAATAATTTATTGGTAAAAAAATCCAAAACAAAACAAAACAAAAAGACCTGACCAAAAAAACAGGGATTAAAGAAAAACCCAAACCAGGAATAAAAAAATGGCAACATTTGGATTCTTACCTTCTGAATCAAGGCCCTAACACAAGTTCTGTAAGACAACAGAGAAACACTTGAGAACAGAGTCAGCAAAAAGGACAACCCAGGCCTTTAGTGAGCTACTTGTCTTTCTTAAATGCTTTCCTCAAGTGACTACAACTGGGTGGTAGCAGAACAAGACTGAGGAACTAAGAAACAAAGACAAGTATGCCCTTCCTTTGAAGAGAATAGTCCATTCAGGAAAGCAGAACTATTCATGATTCACTTTGAGGACCAATGAAACTTCTGGAAAATCAAGCTGCATTTACAAGACTCTCTCCTTGATCGTCAGCATTTTCCAGAAAGATATTTGGTGTAATTGACATTCATTATTCCAGGTGTAAAAAGCCTCTAAAGGTAAAATATCTGAAATAGTTGTGATCTTTAATCTAAATTTCACGTGCAATTTTTAAATAATTTTCTATTTTTGTATGGTTACTCATGACTAGTCCTCATCAAGTCATGTATGCTGGAAAGAGCAATTTCTAAATGAAAATAAATCAGTGGGCTGTTTCTGTGTCTTTTATATCTGACTCTTCTCTTGATTAATGAATCCTCTCTTCACTCACTTAAATACCAAAAAACTGTTATTTTAATTTTCATTTTTTCTGACAGCACTGAAACTACTAGTAAGCTTTTATTTTATGCAAATCAGCATTTTACTATGAATATTTGGACCATTTCTGTCAAAGACGGGATCAAAAGAGAGAAAGGAACATAAAATGCTTCTTAAAAACTAGGACACTGCTCAAAAATGTTGAAAGATCAATTAATGATGGCAATTATTTTTCTAAGGACCCATTCAAGAAAAGCAGAGTGTACATTTTCTTACTGTGAGGCAGAGGTGGAAGTCATCTCTTTAATGATATTAATTGTAATGCATTTCAAAGAGAAGTATTAAGCGTTTGAGAGCCCAAACCAACCCATAGACACAGAAATCAGCTGAGTCCTCAGAAAATTTTAATTTATTCAAATCTCTTTATTTACTATTCAGTTTTAAGTTTAATAAATAAACCTACTTCTTTAAGAATATGTCAGGAGTTTACTCCTGACAGTAATGTGTTGATGTGTTCAATCTTTAAGCAAAATCTAATTTTAGAGAAAGCCATCTATTAGGTTACACATTTGTTTCTGTTCTTTGGATGAACATAAAATACATTTCTATTTAAAAAAAAAAAAAAAAAGACATGCGATTTCAATCCATGGTTTTCTGGGAACATTTCACTTTTATGCAAGACAAGTAGAATTAATCATTCAGAACCCTCAAAAAATCATCACTACAGAAAAGATATATAGAAACAGGGAACATAATGACTGCACATGAATGTCTTTGCAGTTACCCAGTATTCTTCCAGGTACAGGGATTAGCAGACATTCAGCAAGAGAAGAAAAAATTAAACTGAAATCAAAGACAAAAAAGTCCCTCTGTTGTTTGCTTCAGAATTTTATAAAAAATATAGTAAATATAGTTGTTATTATGAATATAATTGAATAATTTGGCATTAATGCTTTCAAATGCATTTTGCAAAAGGTAGGGCAGGAAGAAAATATTTGCCTCTTAAAAGCTAGACTATTGTACACATATTTGTCAGAATATTGTGTCTCTAAGCAAACATTGTATATCTAGTGTTTTGTTGCCCTCTTGACTGTTTCTAAAGAACATTTACACATTTTGGTTTTGTACGCAGGCTGAAAAAAGTAAGACATTCTTGCATTTTCTCTTCCACTGTTGCACTCTTCAAGATTACTTTTTATCAGCCAAAATCTAGGGTTAGCTTTCTCTCTTCCTTTCATTTGAGTAACTATTTTTATAATTTCTGACCTCTGACTTCCCAAGTGGCACCCAAAGTGGCTACTCTCCCAGTAAATCTAGCTCTGATCCCTAAAGGTTGGTCATGGCCACAAGCAGAGCAGACCAGAGCAACCCAGAGCAGCAGTACAGCCTGGGGAGCAATGGAGCTCAGATGTGTGGAGGGGAGGGTTTGCTCTGCCACCACAGGCAAACACTTGAGCTGCAAGGAGAGCCAGCCCTTCCTGAACAACCACCGATCTTCCCAAAAATATGTGGTTCTCTTCCTTGCATGGCTTCTGCTGCAGGGGAAGTACACAGTGATTGGTAGCTATTTTGCTGTATTGCAGCAATGAGATAGATGCCCTCTGGAAGCTGTGAATTTTAGCCATCTCTAGAACTTATCCTTCTTCCTGCCATATAAAAGCAGTATTTACACTGTTACTAAATTCTCAGAACAGTGCAGAGCTTCTCAGAAATGGGTGCAGCATCCAAAACCATTCTGATTGGTGTTGGACTAAACTTTAAAGTAGAAACAATTTTCAGTATTTCAAATACTTTTAAGATACAACCCTTAATCTAGTCCAGCCACAGATGATAACCACAAGTCTGATATGACAGAATGGTGTCTAAAGAATAAAAGTCTTCTTTAAAACAAATAATCATTGAAATACATTTTCCTTTTGAAAGTAGTTGGTTCAACCACAGCATTTTGGAAGTAAAAGTTAATAATGAAGAAAATTACTCATCTACCCACAAGATTAAGAAAGAATCAAGTCATAGCACAAAATCACCTAAGCAGTCTTTATATCCCATTTCAGTTTCACAGAAGAAATTAGAAGTAAATGTTTGGGGAACGTGGTCTTCCATTTTAATTTCATTTTTAATAGACAACAATAGAAGAACTGGGTTCAGTTACCTCAGGCCTGTGTTTACAGACAATTTACAGTGCAGGACATTGCCCTATTGATGAGTTTAGGATATCAGTCCATTACAGTTCATTAAGTCAACAAAACCAAAAGTAGACAAATCCCAAAGAGATACAGTCCTGGGTTCTCAAAAGTTTATCTTTTTTCCCTGTTCATTCTACTCCTAGAAACAGAACATATTACTTCATCCAGAAAGCCTTGTATGACAGAGATGGAGTATGACAAGGATGCTTCAGTTACCAAATGCAGGATTACTGTGGTAGCACTAACCTTGTAAGCTTATACATTTGAGTCTCTTGGAATGAGTACAGCACAGAGCCACAAAGATGATCTGAGGGCTGAAGCATAATTCCCATGAGGATAGGCTGAGTTGGGAATGCTCAGCCTGGAGAAAAGAAGGCTTTGGTGAGACCTTACTGGTACCTTTCCAGTATCTAAATGGAGACACAAGACAGCTGGCAGGGAATTTTTACAGGACTTGCTGCAAGAACATGTAGTAAATGACAATGAGCAATGGCTTTAAACTGAAAGAAGGTAGATTTAGATAAAAATTGGGACAAAATTCTTTAAAATGGGGATGGTGAAGCACTGGAACAGGTTGCACGGAGAACCTGTGAATGCCCCACCCCTGAAGTGTTCAAGGCCAGGTTCGATGGGGCTTTGAGCAACCTGTTAAAGGTGAAAGTCCCCTGACCATATCAGCGTGTGGTTACTAGAAGATCTTTAAAGCCCCCTAAAACCCAAAACATTCTGTTTTTCTATGATTTTCTTAGCATGGTAAGGGTTAAAACTGAGGGTGGTTCAGTCTCACACTGCTATGAGAAAAGCTGTCTCTGAGAAAAGCTGGGGAGTATCACATGCTAAAATTCAGCTCAGGCTTCCTCTTCCAAGCATTTTTTGCTGTCTTGTCCTCACTTAGGATAATAGAATCATCATAGAAAAGGTGTAATGGAATGTGGAGAGGGAATGAACATCACTGTTGTCTTTTGAAACACTTAGTACATTTCCAAAGAATGTAGGCTAAAAGAAGGTGAAAAAGGCCCCTGGAATCTGCCATCCAGATCATGCAGAAACACAAAGAAAATTGGATTTATTATTAATGTGTAACTCCAAAATAATAGGGGTTTGTGCCACAGTTCATACCAACAGTGTGTATTACACCATTTGCACCTATGTGGAAATTTGCTTTCACACAGAAGACTGTGGTGTGTCACGGACATAGACACCACCTTCCATTGAGGTGTTCACACATATATATTTTGCTTCAAGTCTTGCTCACTTGTATGGGACCAATGAGGCCTGCTGCCCTGAAACCCTTTTGACTCAACAGAGGCACTGTAGAGCATACAGAAACAGCAAACTTCATTGTATGGCTGCAGCCGCAACTGTGAGATGTTGTCTCTGGTAAACTGAATATAGCCATTCTGGATGTATATTTGTCTGAGAAAGTGAATATTATCAAGAATTTCTTAGTGTCCTTTTACTGTGGCTGTTCAAGTTATTGTCAGCAAGAAATCCTGAGACGGACAGATGGTGTCAGACTGTTGGGACCAATTCAGCTTAACCATGAGGGAGCCCAGCAGTGCGAGAAAGTCTTTTGGATGTTGAATAGAATGAACAGGATGATCTGCTATGGGTTAGTTACCTTGGTTTAACTCCTGTTGGGTGAAATTGGAGAAGTCTGTACTTTTGTGCAAGAGCATGTCAGTTGTCCTATGAATCCTTTTTGCTCCCAGCTCCTGACAGTCAGTGGCTAATAAATTTGGAATGGAGAGGTCCATCATGAGAAAAGTCATGGCTGAGGTCTCCAGAACCATTTTCCAAGTATAATTTAAAAACCTGTTTCAAGCTCTTTTGGAAACGAAATGGACAGGATCAATAAACTTATACAGTGTTTCACCCTCCAGTGTTTCCCAAAATGTTTAAAGGTAAATGACAGTGTACATATTTTCATGCAGTAACCATCCAGTTTCTGCATTCTGGGCATCAGAAATCTTATGGTAAGGCTAAGAATTCCTCCTTTGAAAATACACAAATACATTAAAAGAAAAAAAATGTCAGTGCTATGCTAGGATTACTAACTATTGCCTGGGCAAAAGAGGTTGAAATGGATAATAAAATAGAAAGGACATATTGTAGAAAAGCTTTGCTTCACAGACAGCTATCCATGAAGATGCAGAATCTATCTTTTGAACTGCCAACTTTTATTTCTATTCGAATAAATTTGGCTTCAAACCCCAACTATGTGTTCCTTGCCAGAATGAACTGTCTTTAAGGACTTTATAATTTCTTCCTGTGAAGAAAGAAATAAACTGTAAGTGTGTCTCATTAGTCTTCTCTTTGGTCATCTAAATAAAACTCATTAATATTCAGTGTAACAAATTTTTAAGCTATTTCTTCTGTTCTTCTTTTCAATATCCGTTTAAAAATGTGGACAACCACCCTGAATGCACCATTGTACAATTACTCTCATCAGCACAATAAGCACAAGTCATGCATACTTTTGATCAAAACTTTCCTGTTTTTGTAGAAAATAATAACTTTTTTTTTCATCTGAAGCTTAAGTGGCTTATCTTTTATGAACCCAGAATCCTCATCAGAACCACTATTTTCCTGTTTCTCTTTTTTTGCATCATTATGATTTGTGTTTCTTGTTCCTAACTTTGCATTTTGTGGAACTAAACCAGTCACAGCTTTCCAAGTGGAAAATGATAAAATGATTTGTGTAAATGACTCATCATAATCATGATTCCCATTCTGGTAATTCTGTGTAACTTATAACAACATTTCTGCACGAATTTCATTCAAATCCTTCTCTTCATTCTGCTAGTGTGATTATTCTTTATAATCCAAGAACACAACCCTTTTACTTTACTCTTTATGACTTCTAGGTTAATCTTTTTTTTTTTTTTTTNGTCCTTATTTCCTTTGCAGCGGGGAACTCTGAAACCGGAAAAATCAAGGGCTGAAAGATAGGGGAGAGAACAATGTTTAATGAAAACAAGATTAAGACAGTGCTCATTCTCGTAAATAGGGTAGAGATTGGCATTGAAGGGCAGGCATTCAAATTCTAGCTGAGTTTATTACAACAGTAGACAGTACTAAAAGAAAGCCCAAAAGTGGCAGGCAACTTTTGAAGCAACTAAAGGAAACACTTATGGATGAGAGGCTAGTAAATGGTATTTGATGGTTCAGGAATTCACTGAGAGAATATATGCCTCCACTTCATAAAACAGCCCAATTACATGTTTGTTCTAGTCATCAGTGTGGTCAGCTATGTAGATGCACAGCCATTAAGTCTTATTGGAGCGGCATTTGGCACGGCTCTTTGTTAGTGTGATGTGTTCTGATTACACCCACACTGCAACTGCAACACCATTTCGAGCCACCTGTGCACTTTCTGCAGGCTCATCACACAGAATGGACCTCATGCAGTGGAGCAGAATGTATAAAAGTACAAAAGCAACCATGGGGCCAATTTCCTTTACAAATTCTTCATGTTTCCTCCTCTTTTCATTCTTTTTAAGCCTTCAGCTCACTGCAAAGGAATTCCTAGTTTTACAGAAATCTCATAACTTTGTGTTCAGTGCTAATAAGTTTTTAAAATTAAAAACAGACCCCAGTTCTTAAGAAATACAAGAGTTTTAGAACAGCAACTGAATCAAATATTTGGACCAAAAAAAAGGTAGCTACTGGTTTACAGATATAATAAAATAGATATGTAATGAAATAGAGATGAAGCCCTCTACACTTCCCCTGTATATTCTATTTGCATTTTATGTAAGACCAAACTGAAAAAGCAGGAGACATGGCTCCCTTCAGTTCAACTCTCTGACAGGGAAACATCCACCTGTAGTACCAAACTGTGGCACAAAAAGAACCACAAATCTTGGCAATGTTTTACTGAGTTGGCTTCCAATGCATAGACAGAATAAAATAGACGTCTTCTCTTGAAATCTTGCCTAGTGATAATGTCTCTCAATCACCTGACTAACCCAGGGGACTTCATGCTCAGAGAAGTGATATTTGTTCAGCATCCTTAGCAAAGTTTACTCAACCGCAAAAACTACGTGTTCCTTCTAATTTAAGGCATATGTTTTCTGGTGCTCTATGAACACTGAGGTCCTGAATGATAGTATCAGATGTCAGCAAGCATCCTGAGGTGACTCTTAGAAGTGCATTTCAGAATGCTGTAATAAATATTTAAAAAATTAAGAGATGGTGTGATTTCACTCTGTTGAACCTGTTGAAATTTATTTTTTAGGTTTTACTCTCATTACAGTGATTCAGACACAGCAGTTTGAATCACAGAGGCATAGCTTCAGATACACTCTCCTCTGAACTGTCTGTGCCCCTGAATGCAAATAACTGAAGCAGCATAGGGATATTTTCCTCTGTTATAGTCTCTCTGGTTACAGGAGACAGACAGTAACTAGGGAGCAGCAACAAGCCCCTATCTCTCCTATAAATACAGCATTGACAGCCAGACATTAGATTTCAGGGAGATCAGACCAAAACAGAGTAATATCAAAGTTCCTAAGAGATAATTAATGTAGCAAGGCCTATACCACAGAAATCAGAGCACTAAATAAAATAACAGCTAATACAGGCATGTAAAATGTTAAAAAAAAAAAAAGAAAAGAAAAAATAAAAAGTCTGAACCTTCAACATGAGACATAATACTGAGAAAAAAAAATGTCAGTGCTATGCGAGAATTTCTCTAGGTCTAATTACTTAGTTCGTAAATGTAGGGAGATATTGTCAGTTTACTGAAGTAACAACTTTACCGGGGTTGCTCTCCTGTCAGTCTTTCATTTTTCCAGAAGCTGTGCTCCTTGCCTTTGATGCCTCTTCAGAGGCCTTCTTTTTTTTTCTTTTTTTCTTTCTGCAGAAGGCAAGCCAGTCGGAGTTCTTGCAGCAAGCAGTCAGAGAGAGCATCCAAAAATCAGAGGAGTTTTGAAGCAGGGAGCAGAACATGAAGATGATGTCAAGCATTCCAAGTGACTCTTCCAAAAAATTTAAATGGTGGCTATAGAACAGTTATTACATGAGACACTGATTCACTAAATCAATCATGCTTTGTAGGTGCTGCTAATCAATCATTCCTACACACACGAGACCACAGAAGTACGCACAGATCAGTTGGAATGCATCCTTGGAAAGTAATAGTAACTTAGAGGTAGAGTTTGATATGCCATAAGGGAGGTCTGCCATTCAGAAAAGGCACCTGGGACAGAAAAATCCTCTGTAGCAGAATAGGCTGGGCATTTGCCAAACAGAAAACAAATTTGCAGAAAAGCACCTAAGATACAAATGAAGCTCAGGATGAGTCAGAAGTGTAGCCTTGCAATGAGGAACATTAACTTTGTATTTGATTCATTAAAGAAATTTTAGACAGGAGCTCAAAGGAAGTTATTAATCTATTCCATTCGGTATCTGTACAACTTCAGCTGGAACCTTGTGTCTATTTTTGGCCTTCCTTGTACTACAGCAAGTCTAAAGGAAGGCCACCAAGATGGGATGCATATAGTATACAAGGAGACACAGAGACCACTCTGGTTCTCACTTTTAAGAGAAATCTAAGAGGGGATCTTCGTACCACTTTGTATTGGGCTGTAGACAAGTTTCAGAGATATTTGACACTAATGGTCAAAGTTATGAGAGGCATTGGACAAAACTTGTAACAATGGAAAATCAGTAGATATTTTTTTCACACTTTGAAGATGGCCCTAGCCTTGAAATTGGTCCTTCATTGGACCAAATTGCTCCCAGACCTCCAACCTATTCTATTGTACCAATATTTCTCCCAAATGTATTCCATTATTTTCTTCTGTTAAAAAGAAATATTTTATGTTTTGGATGGTATTCCTGGTGCTACAATTAAAAAAAAAACCCACATAATTTTTTATATTTTTATCCTTCATTATAGATAGGTACTGCATCATAGAAGAGCTGTATCTTTATTGAGATCACATAAGCTCTGATTAATGACATTGAAAAATTTTCAAAACAGAAGAGCAAAAGACATTTGCCCAAAGCACACAGCTAGAATGAGAAACCTTTATTTTAGGAAGTTGGCACATGGGAGAGTGAATATTTCCTAGAATATGTAACAACTGATCTTTTTTGAAAACTAGCATAAAAATTCCCCAAAAATGGAACTACTAAATGGCTTCTTGGAAAATATTACCAGAATATGACTGGGTAATTTGTAGAGCATGCAGTCAGAACTAGTTCAGAGTGAAAACAGAGTACAGAAGGCTGTACCTTTTTCTAGCCAACAGTTCAGTCAGTTCTGGGACTATAAATGAGTACCTCAAAACACCTTTTGTTCAGAGGTAAAAGACCTTCCTTTTAGGTTCTGCTCAGGAAATAGGAGATCTGGACTTAACACCACAGCCTTGGAACCCCCTAGCAGTCATGTGCATATAAAATACAGGTACATGCTCAAAACAAGAGTAATAATACCTCTTGATTATCTTTACTCATGTGAAAGTCAGACTGGCCAATTACTACTTTCAATCTTTTCTCACAGGCAATAAATTAACAGCAGGAAAGTATCTTCCATTTCTACCCTTCTTGCCCTCTCTAAGCACTAGAATCATTAAAGCAAAGAATAAACCACCAATAAAGTTACATTCACCAGTGAGATGCACCCAGAAAATTCTCCACCTGAATTCTTGCCACCTGACAGATCTGTGTTTGAGATAGAAAGGGATGAAAAATGGATTCTATTTTGGGCTGTCTGAATGGGCCTAAGAGTTAATAAACAGGATGCCTGAATAAAAATTCACCATGGTTGATATTTCCAATGTCCAGACCTCAACCATTCAATGAATATACAAAATCATCATAATTTTTACATATACAGCCTGAAGAAAGCAATTCATTGGCATCAAGAAACTCTGAAATATTGTGAAAGATTAGCCAATCCCTGCTGCAGGATAAAGTATTTAAATTCTAGTACTAAGACTGTAAAAGGAGGGGTTGTAACACATTTTGCTAAAAGTATCCTAAGTGATTTTTCCTGAATATAATGGCAAAACTGGAGGGATGGGGAGGGAGGGATTGATTCCTTCCTCCCAAGAGAGATACAGTAAATAAAAGGAGTATTTTTCTTCATCATTGCTCACAGAGGTTTTATGTCTATCATGTTGTACATTAAAAGTTCTGGGTTTTTTCTTTATATACGCAAGTTATTTTTAAAATAACTAGTAAAAATATATACTCTGGTCAAGGTACATTTCAACAACTTTTACAAATGTTATGCAGTTGGGAAAATCTCTTCAGGGCAGAAGGGATCTTCCTTTCTATTATATGTAGAGTTTAAAGCAGGATCTTCTACAGAAGGAAGCATATCCACTATTTTGATAGTTTTTAAATTATCTATTCTGAACATTTTATTTCCGATGAATGAGTATTAGTACTTCACTTCTATAAAATCAAACTTTTGGACAGGAGCAAAAAAATGACATTAATATATAATGAATTCCCAAATAAAGGACTGTATTTTCACAGTATTCAGAAACACAGGAGATGCACTCTTTTATCTGCTTATTTTTGAGCTCTATATTGGTGGGATCAAGCCATTTGATCCCCACACAAGCAAACTCTCACCCCAACTCTCAAGAACCTTCCAAAATGTGACACACAAACAGATGTAGCCAAAGTATCCTTTACAAGTTTCTTATTTCATGAACAACTTCTCTGTGAAACCACCTGAAGCAATTCTCAGCTCTGTCCAACCACCTCTCTAGGCTCAGCCAGGGTGCTGGACAGTCCTAAAAGGAGGGCAGCAAGTCAGATCAGCAGGAAATATCTCAGCGCCTGTGGCTACCACTCCACGCTCTTTCTCCCAAGCTCATAATCCAGCCAGCTGAGGTGGTGTTAGTGGGAGCTCTGCCTACCAGACTTCTGC
Organism: Donacobius atricapilla; assembly: GCA_013397315.1. NCBI lineage: Eukaryota > Metazoa > Chordata > Aves > Passeriformes > Mimidae > Donacobius > Donacobius atricapilla. The sequence goes on from WBMY01005629.1 coordinate 193,478, forward strand.
TGCTGGGCTTCATTTCAGCAGCCTGGGGACTGAAGTAGTGCCTGTCTGGCCCAGCTAATGGCATATTTTTTCCCTATCTGTTCTATCCTCCAGCGGAGTGCCTATCAACCCACACGGTGCTGATTATCACTCCTAAATCACAAATCACCAGGAACCCGTTTTACCATTGACTCTGTGCATTATTAGGCTCATTTCAGACCTTCTGGCTGCTCAGTATACTGGGAGCTGGTGGCAAAGTTGCCAATGTAGTAAGCAAATTCAAAAGGATTTGAATTTTATTGTCTCAAAATAAGCACATTGCTGAATCAGCTGGAATCGACCTGTTAAAACAATGGTTTCCCCTCTCTTGTACATCCCAGTCTGTATCAGAACCTGTGCATCCTAAGCTTAAATCAACTGCTGGAGCATGTGCCTAAAATATGAGAAGTCTTGCATCTATTTAGGTCTGTCTCCCTTTGTGCTCTCTGGACTTTACTGATTTGGAAGAAGTGTAACAGGCCTCATTCCTGTGTTCCTCATTCTCATTCCTGTTGCCTTTGAAATGAAGCAAATCGATAAGGGTTTTAGTTCACTTACATCCCACCAGGACCAGGATTTACCATGAAATTGTAAAAATGTAATTGACTAGTTCAAATGTCAATAGCTTTGCAGTAGTAATACTAAGATTTCAAATAATCCCAAATAACCTTCTTAGAATGAAGGCTGGGATTTCTTATAAAATTTGGAAAAAGTACTAATTTTGTGTTTACATTCGATAACATCCCCTCTTTGTCATTGTCATAAACATTCAGGTCAATCAAAATATTTCATTCAGACAGGTTTTTTATTCTTCTGTTGGTTTCTGAATTTTTTTGTTAAAATCTCCATTTTAATTACTTGTTTACTGTAATGTTAAAGTTCTTACTCAATTAAAAATCATATGGAATATTTTCTAAAAAGAGGAATAGAAAATAACACTACTCCAAGAAAAAAATTAATTTGAAAATTTCCTACTTAGCTGTTGCTTTCAATATTTCACTTTTATTTCCCTACTTGTTTAGCAGGTTAAAAATATGCCATTTTCATCCAAGTACCTATAAATGCTCTGATACAAGCTTAAAATTGACTATCTGATATAATTTCTGTCCTCAGAGTCCTGACATAATAAATATTTTAATGACATAAAATATTCTGCTATTAATAAAACCATCATATATTTCCAGAATGATTAATTTCCAAATTTATTTTTAATCAACTATTTTATAATTACATTCTCAAGTAATACATGAGAAGTGCACAGAGGGAAAAATATAACTTTTCAAGAAACAAACATTTTCAGCTTTGCTTCCTTACCTTGGGTTTTATAGCTGGCAATGTGTTAAATCTTTACATTTTTGCAGCAAAATTAGAGGCAATTTTATTTTTTAGGAAAAGTGATTGAAAAATTAACAGAATTAACAGAGGAAGAGAACATTTAAGCAAATAGTGTTTCTTTGGAGATGAAGACATCTTCTTGTTAAATTACTTTTCTCTTGTAGACATTTTCAATCATTTAGTTATTTTTATTTAAAAGTTTTCTGACTAATTTTTCCTTCTGCTCTTTTCATTTCATTGGTTAGAAAGTAAGACTGGTTGACATCTATTCATGTGCTCAGATCCAAAGGTTTTCTGCAGTGAGGTTTTTTCAAGCCCATCAGTCTGCCCCTCTGGATGAGCCTGGCTTCCAGATACTGCCCATCTCACCCACCATGATCATACTGGCTTCTTTAATAGGAATCTCTCTCATAAACTGATGCCTCTAGTGTCAAAGACATTCAATTATTGTGATAATAATTTCATAAAGTGGCATTTTGAGATCCCCGAAGGGGTGGCTTACGGTAAATACAATATATTTGCAAACATAAAATTAATTACTGCCACACAAGAACATGGGGAATGTAATACGAGAAGAGATTGTTGACTTTTGTTTGCCCATGTCAAAAAATAAGGATTTTGTAGTTATTAGGTTTTGCATGCTTATTCTGAGTAGAAACTGTCCCATGATTTTATTCTGGTAGTGCGGTAAACTGTGCATTGCAGAGGTAAAATAACACCATTTTATGAGGCTAGGGGTCACTGAAATATTTTCAGACAAACATTTGGATCAGACAACTATAAGCAGACATTTACAAATGAACATTGATAAACCAAGTAACAATTTCCAAAGGAATCAGTAATTCAATTTCAGATTGTTATTAGTAGAGTATGAACAGATGAAATTTTGGTGCATAGTCTGACATGTCATGTTTTTTAAAGGTTACCTTCACCTTCAGCAATTTTGTCATATTAAACTTAAAAAGCTCAGAGAAATCTATCATAAGGGGAAGGGACGTTTTTTAGGCAATTGTGTTCTAGCACAAAATGACTGTTAAACCTAATGAACACCTGGAATTCCCCAGAAACAGCTGAGGTCACTTGGTTTATTCAGCCTGGTAAAGAGGAGACTGAGGGGAGACCTCATGGCTGTTTAAAATTTCCATGTGAGTGGAAGGGGAAGAGCAGGCACTGATCTCTTCCCTGTGGTGACCACTGACAGGACCTGAGGGAATGGCTTGAAGTTGTGTCAGGGAGGTTTAGATTGGTATTAGAAAAAGGTTCTTCACTCAAAAAGGTTCTTCACCCAGAAGATGGCTGAGCACTGGAATAGTCTCCCCAGGGCAGTGGTCACAGCACCAGCCTGATGGAGTTCAAGGAGTGTTTGTTTGAACAATGCTCTTGGGTTCATGGTGTGACTCTTGGGGATGGTGCTGTGCAGGGCCAGGAGCTGAACATCAAGGAACCTGATGGGTCCTTTTCAACTGAGGATATTCTACAATTTTATGGTTCTATGAACATGTGAGAGGCAGGAAGCGAATTTCCTAAGATATATTTCCACATGGCAAAACTTAGACCATATAAAAAAAATCCAGTTAGAAAAAGCCTGAACAAAATAGACTTATTTAAAATAAGAGAGCACAGCATTTGTATGTAATTTCATGAATGATTAAATTTAGGGCCTAATTATGTTACTTTGCAATTCCAGTTGCATCCTTCATTAATGTCTGGATTATGTCTAGATATTAATTGAACAGGAATGAGATGAAAGACCTCCAGACGTCCCTTTTGCTAATTGAGGCAGACATAGTTGTGTTGTTTCTCCCCATGAAGTGCCTGTGCTTTGCAGAGATTGTCTGTTCCTCAATGAGCTCTTACAACCTTGAAGAGCTAACAAACTGCATCTCCAGATTGTACAGACTATTATTTTTCTCTTAGTTCATTAAAAGTCAAGGGGCAATAAACTGTATCCCAGTAAAAGGCGGCAGTGTCATCAGTGCCATTGTGCCAAACTTCATCATTCAGAGCTAAAAACCTGGCCCATCACTGAGATGAGATGTTTGTATGGGACTCATACAAACAGCTGAGTTGGGATTGCTTTCTTTGCTAACTCCTACCTTGGTCTCTCTGATTTACATACATGTAATGTAGTGAATAAATCAATGTTTAATAGTTGCCCTAAAGGGTGCTTGGTAGTAAACAGGTTTTCACAGAATAACAGAATTGAATGTGATGGGAAAGAAATCTAAATTTTCTTCTTGTTCCATATCCCTTGCCATGGTCAGGGATGCCTTTCACTAGACCAGGTTGTTAAAATCCCCTTTCAGGTGGAACTTAAACACTAATGTCTTCCCTGACTTTTCCTCCTTGTTTTTCTTTATCTCACTCCCCACTGGGAGAGAACAGGAGCACAATGGGTTGTGTACTTCTTACTTTATAAAATCTTTGATCTGATGGGAAAGGATAAATACTTCTGCAAGTTCTTGAGAGCTAAGGAAAAAGCACAGTCTATCACAGTGATATGAACTTTCAGGGGTTTCACACTTTTAAAAACACATTAATATCCCTTGATTTGCCAGTGGCACATTCCACTATTCTATCTCCTTGGAAAATGTCATTTCTACTTGAAAAAAAAAATTTTGCTGAAATTATTCCTATTTATAGATTTTATTTTTCTCAGTTAAAAGCAACTGCAAAAATCTTTTCCATTCTCCATATCATCTGTTTGGCAATCAGGAGACTGGATATCAAAGTATTTATTAAATATAAAATGGCTTCCAGAATGATTAGTAAATTATAGGACTGCTAAAATTTAAAAACACAGAGAGAAGCTGCCATCATTCTGGCTTCTTATGCTTTTGTGCATTGATACATTACAAGATAAAGCTTTATGCCTTTATTTCAGTGTCTACTCATCTGTCTAGGAATTATTCTAGATACTCATGCCATAATTAATGAGCTATATGCACTTTCTCCTCCCCCTGGAAACATTCTAAAAGATGGTGAGAAGAAAAATATTTATTTGAACCCTAGGAATCATTAAGAAAAAAAAATCACATACTTTTCAGGCATCACTGAAGATTACTGGGGGAATTGGTCAGGAAGAACCCTGCCTGGGATTTAACATAACCTGTCTCCTCAGTACAGGTATCCATACCCCTAGTAAGGAGCAGACCCATAACTACATCTTCAGCGTCCACCTGTGTAAATGATATGAGGCTGACTCCTCTCAACACAGAATTTCCCAACCTGTTCTAGTGCCCCTGGCAGGAAAAATATGAGGAAAGAATCAGAAGACAACGTACAAGCAAACACACATGTGCCCGGGGTTTGTATGTCAACTACTATGGAAACCAGGAAAGAAATTCCTAAATGATAGAAAAATTAAACACCGGAGCATTTAATAAGGCATGCGAGTTAGTCTATTTCATTCTTTATTTTATAAATAGAGATTCAATGCCTTGGTAATGCAAATTTACACTCTATTGCAAACCTGATTCACTAGTTTCCACAGATGATTTGTATTTCATTCATTCAGTATTAAGTTACAAGAGTAAACCCTTCTTTTTCAAAGAAAGCAAAGGTTTGTGTATGTTTAACAATTCATTATGTTTGAGTTTATTTTAATTTCAATTGATGTCAGTATCACTGATGATAAACTGGTTTATAACAGAGAAAATCTGAGTTAATTCCAAGCTATTTCACCAGTCTTTCTTGCTCATGTCATGTAAACAATAAATGCTGGACCTCAGAATATCTTGGCCATGGAAAGAAGTCAGACATACTGTTTTTCAACTGTGAATACATAGGCTCATACCTTTTCCCCATTTCTGTTGTGTAGAATCCTATTAGAATAAAAGTGACAACAGATAAAACAATGAAAAAAATTGTGTGAGACATGAAGCACATGATCATGCCAATCAAAATCAGTTTTGATCAATAAGTCCTTTTAAAGCTTAGTAATATAAACAGAGCTGGCAAAAATAGTAATATATAGCAATATATAATCCCAATAGAGATTTTTTTGACTCTGACTTGGAACTAATAGGAATACTATCAAGCAAAATGGATGTAAATATTAGATTTGTTTATCAAACAAGGAACAGCTGTCATCTGTTGTGGAATATCTAACAGGATTTCACACAGATTTATGACCTAAATTCTCTAAAACATATTTAAAATTATCTGAAAGAAGATATAAGTAAGATTGCAGATTATGCAGCTTGATGGAACATCTAAGACAGCTAAAACATCAATAAATACATGATAAGTATTAATAATAATATAAATCTAATGTGAAACAACCAAATGCAAATCATGAATGTAAAGAATGAAAAAGTATAGCTTGTATGTATTATATAGGAAACTATCCTGGAATGGAAGAACTGAGTCTAGTCCCTGTTCATCTGAGACGGCGAGCATTAACTATGGTGAAAGTAATTTTGACAACCTTGATTTTTTCCAGACTAAATTGTAGAGGGTAGGTGCTGATTAAGCTTCACTGCAACACAGAATACAGTGAATTTCTACTGTTAGAGCCACATTCTTTTGTTCCTGAGATAGAGATGAAAAGAAGAAAGCGTACTTTCAGGCTTCTGCACAAACACAAATATCCGCTAAGCCTTCCTGTTTAATAATGACATTTATTTTAGTACTCAGACACATTTTTGCTTGTCTTTCCTGCCATCAAAAACAACATGGACATGTCTTAACAAGTGAGAAGTAAATAAACCTGAGCAGAGGAAATAATCTGTCTACAATAGCAAATCAATACTGATTTAGTCTCATTTTGGAGCTGTGCACTCTTCCTTCCAGAGTTTTAATTCTAGTAGTAAATTTCTGCGTACCCAGTTAAATTCCAGCATGGTTTGGTTATCTCTGTACTGTAGTGCAGTGATCAGCATAATGACACTAAGAAGAAAATGCTAATTGAAAAAGCAGTCGTTACTGTTTTAACTAGGATCCTGTTTCATGCATGTTTCTGGGTGAATGTAATGGTTTTAGACATCTCACTATCAGTAGCCTGTGCAGACCATTGTCTTTCATTATTCTGAAACGGGGTTCCTGGTTTATGAAAAAGTCAAGTGTCTGAAATCGATTGGATAGGATATGTTTTGAGGGTATGTAGACTTAATTAGGCATAAATCCACACAATTATTTTTGTATCATTAAACAGTAACTGTGGGGCCATTAAATGCTGTAAAGACTCATTTAGGGATCTCCAAAAACTCCCAAATCTTAAGAATACTGAAAGCACTGTCCTGTGACTATGGTGCCCAAAGCAACTGGCCCATTTGAAATATTTTCTACTTTTAAGCTTGGTTTTGAAGACAAGTTAATTAGATCTGTATTTAGTAGCCTATACAGATAGAAAAGCATCAAAAAGGGACATATCAGTACTTCTTTGACCTCAGAAACACTTTTCAGGGCACCAAAAACTGCAGAAGTTTGTTTTCCTAGCGATAAACAGAGTAAAAGAAAACAGACATAGTTTTTAATATGGAATCTGGGTTGAAATTTCACAGAATGATTTATAAGTGAATAATGGTTCTACAATAAAATAAGATTTCATATCTAATATATGATCAGATGGAAATGCTGAGAAGGCACAGAATTTTGTCTGCATCATTGAGGGTAAATAAAAACCTTTACCAGTTTGTGTCAAATTTCAGTATATCACTGTTCAGGATATTTCTTGACCAGGATAAGAAGAAGTGATATTGAATGAACAAAAAATTAAAGAGTTTCTATAATTCACTTTGTTTTCATAAAAATATGCAAGGTTGAGTTCCATACAAAAGGAGGACAACAACAGAATAAATATTTATTTGCTTTTGAGTATATTTTTAATAAAAGCACATTGACTTTTCACTTCAAAATTACTTTGCTTATAGATTTCATTTTGGTTTGTTTCTTTGAAAACACTTGGAATCAAAGGAACATATGATTTATGATCAAGGAAAACATTTTCTTTTCTTAGAGCTCTCATATAGAAAGCTACCCTTAGGATGAGATAGCTGGATCTATTTTCAGTAGCTGTACATAAGGAGTCATAGCTGAATAAAGAGCAGATTTACCTCCTCTTATATTTTATCTCTTATTTTTAATTTTTCTCTGCTATATTTTTAATTCACCTTCCTTCTAGGATAGAAGTATAGCAGAACAGTTATAAGAATAATCAGTGGCTCTGACAAGCAAAGGATGAAACAAAAATAAAAGTCTAGAACTCTATCAAATGCTTTGAAAAGGGAATATATAGTCTTCACTTGCTCAAAATATTTAAAGATGTGTGTGGATTAACTACCTCGATCTTTGGATGCTGAAGACCTGTCACAAATTAGGAAATCAGACTAATTTTATCAGTCTCTAATCCTCTGATATTGCCAAGGTTAGGTCTGCAAGGCTTTATACTGAACACTGCCAGTGTTCAGGTAGCGCAGAGAATTGCTGGAGTGCAAACTTCTCCCGTGATCTTGCCTCTGGCAGCACCCAGCACTGACAAATTAAGGGCTGGTATCTCAGCTCTGCAAGCTGTAAACTGATTTCCCAATAGCGAGACAATTCTCTACTGTATATCTCCAGTCTATTTCAATTCATTTTATGCAATTCTCTTTTTTCTGACAAACTGGTGACTACAATTTATAACTTCACATATTACATTGTAATATCTGTAGAGCAGCTTTTTGGACTGGGGATGGGCCAGGATTTTTTTCTCACAGTTGTCTTAGATTAATAATGTCCTTTGTATTGCAGACCTTGGTTATTTTCAATACTGCTCTTTCTCTACTGTATAAATAGGAAAGAACTAATTCATGTTTATTGAGAAGCAAAGGTAATGCACAGATCACATGGTGATGAACGCAGCAGGTTATTTCCTGATCTTCAAGACTTCTGCTTCCTTTAGAAACTGTGAAGACACTGTTATCTTCCAGCCTTTCAACAAGTGAACTGAAAAAATTCTCTGGACTACCATCTTATAAGTTCCAACGTGTCCTTTGATAAGATCAACAATTTCCGTGCTTCCAGGACAATAGCTGGTGAATTGTTATATTCTCTGCTAAGATATTATCATTTTAATTATATTTTGTGAGGATAAGTAAAGGAATCCAAGATTTCCTCCTGACAGAGAGAAAAACGGGCCACACGAGCTCTAATGCATCACCAAACTCTTGAAATGGGAGTTGCAAACTGCAGAAGATCACTTTTAAAAGTGATCTTAAACTGGGATTAGTGTCTGACAAAGTTCAAAGCAAGTAAGGTCATGTCTTTTGCAAACAGATTGTCTGTAAACCAGCAACTAATTACCTGGGCAATTACCCAGATCAATGCATTAATTGTGCACGTTGACTTCCTTTCAGAGGCCACTTCTATCTAGGAAGTTTTCATAGAGTTTTTATCATGCCAGTGTCATGCTTTTCTCAACAGAATTCATACTGCCAATTTACCAAGGAAATTGTAATTCCCAGTCATCAAGAACCATCAAGAAGATGTTGAACTAAACACAGAAAGATCCCAGTACTGCTGTAACTGCAGTGCCACTCCTGTGGATCTGAAGTTCTTTTCCTACATTGGAGCCAGTCACTGCTTTGTCCTGTAGCATGGACCAGACTGAACAAACTGTCCACCAGACATTCCACCACACAGAGAACTTTGCAGCCCTAAAGAAGACTGCAGAATTCTCTAAGCCCGATAACATCTTTATATTGTTGGTATCTGGAATGTCTAGTAAGTAAATGTAAACTATCCTGCAGTGGAAATCTTTATCCAATTCCAGGCCTTCCTCATTCTAGAAAAGGTATAATCTAGGTCTATCCTAGATTATTTTTTTCTTATTCTTTCAAATAAAGTTTGATCACGCTAGATGCTACTTCAGGTATTTCCGTGTTGCAAATGTTCCAAAAACAAGGTTTGTTTTCTGAACCCTATTTTTCCTCGGTTTCTGGACACTGTCACACTACTGTTCTCATATAAACTGTCTGGCAAATTGTCATTCACTGTAGGGCCCAAGAACTAGATTTTCTGTTTTGTAGGAGTCTGTTTCATCCCGAAAACTGAGTATGAAAATCCACACCAAACTTTCCTGCCCAGTTAACAGATGCATGCCGAGAGATGGTTGTCGCTGGGGTAGATGATCCCTCTTTGTGCCAAAACAGGGAATACTGACCTTTTATTGAAAATTTGTCATCCAGTGAGCCTGAGGCTCTATTCATTTGCAGTAAAAGTGTAATTTTCTTGAAGAAGAATCATGGAATCATGTTGGGGGTTGAAATGGTTGGGGTTGGAAGGG
>WBMY01005631.1:0-54415 GCA_013397315.1 Donacobius atricapilla
GATCTTTGCCTTTTGTGCTTCCACTTCTCCTCTTCGGCCACCCACGGAGGGGGCAGAAGAGAGGGGAGGGGGAGTGAGTGTGTGGTTTGGAAAATCTCAGTGGGAGACCTGAGGAGTGTTGCTCCTAAACCAGGTCAGGGACCCACCCTGGAGCAGGTTGTGCCTGAAGGACTTCACCCTGTGGGAAGGAACACAAGCTGAAGCAGCTCATGAGGAGCTGTTTCTTACAGTATGGACTCACTTTGGAGAAGTTCGTGGAGGGTGGTCTCCCTTGGGAGGGACCTCATGCTGGAGCCGGGGAATGGCTTCTCTCCCTGAGCAGCAGCAGAAATGCGTGATGACCTGACCACAACCCCCATTCCCTGTCTCTCTGTGCTTCTGGGAGAGGAGGCAGACCCAGGAAAAAGGGAGGGATAGGGGAGAGATGTTTTTAAAGATCTGTTTTACTCACATTATCCTGCTCTGATTTCATTGGTAATAAATTCAACTAATATCCCCAAGTTCAGTCTGTTTTGCCCATGATAGTAATCAGTAGTGATCTCAGCCTGTCCTTCATCTAAACTCATGAACCTGTCATTTTGCTTTTTCTTCCCATGCCACTCGTGGAGAGGAGTGACAGAGAGGCTTTGGTGATACCTGGCATCCAACCAGGGTAAAACCGCCACATGAGTAATGGAAAACCTGCTTTCAAATTCAGCTTTTTTTCTGTCAGAGAAAAGAGCTGGCTCACTCCTTCCAAGCAGTGAATTTGATTCTCCAGGAGGACCTCTGTAAGTGGACTCTCCACTGACAGAAAGAGAGAAGCAGAGAGAGTCTAGCCTAGGCTTTTGCAGAGGGTATTGCCTTTAGCTGCATGGTATCTGCACAGTCTCTTTTTATCCCTGTCCTGGATCAACAGCATTTTTCAATCAGGCTCGTTTTGCAGAGCTCTGCATGGGGAGTTACAATAGGTACTTTTGGAGAGCTGCCTGTTTCCTGGGCTGGCTTTTGAAAATCACGTCCACCAACACCACATATTCTGCTCCTCCCTTTCCAGTCTTGATGTGAGTGCCCCGCCTTGTACCTTCTCAGCCTGAGACCTGCAAATTTCTGCTTTGCACACCACCAGCAGGTAATGCCACCACTTCTCCACCTGTCCCCAGTTCTCTCTCTTAGGCAGCACACCTTCAGCACTGTGGTCCATCTATACTCTCAAGCGCAGCAGCTGTATGGCTGGAGTGAGGTTGGCCTCCAACTGATTACACTTCATTGTTCTTAAAGCAGAAGGGGAAGGAGGAAGCAAAACAACCGCAGTTGTTCCAAGTATCACCCCTTGCACAAAGAAGCTACGTGGTCTTTGCAGGAACTGAGATATTTGCTGCTGCAGATCAGTACAAATTAAAAACATGGATGTATGGATAACCAACCTCCTTGGCGAGACAGTAATCTTCTTCTAATTGTAAGGTTTTATGCTTGTGAGCATGGGTACAGTAAAGAAAATAGCGTTGTGTGTTCTAAAACAAAAGTACCTGGTAAACTTAGTCTGGAGAAAGCACAATACTAATTTGTAATTACCAGATAAAATAAATATGGAAAATCTGTCTGTTACATGGCAAAGGTTTGTGAAGACAAACTTTTGAGTACCAGAAAGCTGATGTATGAACTTACTTTGACTTTTAGATAATCATTCTATATATTGCACACAACAAACGGATCCCTAGAGTTCTGAGAGGCTCCACTCAGAGGAAGGTGCTGGCCACAGCTCATTGTGGTCCAGGCCAACAGGTCTCACCTAGGATCACTATTTGTGAGGTACCAGGAGACTGGGCTTTAGTCACGATAATTTTCCTTCCTGCCTGAAATTCAGACAGGTAGCTTTCTATGAAACTTTGACGACAAAATTATTATTCCACCTCGGTTATTATTCAAGCCAGAAAAACAAGTTTCAGTGGTGTTTGTTAAAAACAGGTGCTCATTAGATAGCATCAGTTCCTGGGAGTGGACTGGGTTTCCGATAAGCTCAAGAGGAGCTGAGCTCAGGTGCCATTCATCAAGGCTGAGGCCTAACCAGCATTTCTGAGATCATCGTGTGACCCAAGGTTTGAGATGGAGAGAGAGGATACATCATCACACCTACAAAAGTAAGTCCTTGAGGCTGGGTAGAGGCAGGAGCTGGCTCTTCTGTTCCACTTAACTAATATACAAATCACCTTCTTACAGCCTGAGTACAATGCATGAAGTTACCTTCCTGCTGTGTCTGCCTCTCTGTCTGCATTCATGTGGACTGCGCTTTTGGCATTTGCCCTTCTGAGTGGGCAGGCAGGGGATTGCTCCTGCAGCTAATTGACAAGCCTGAATGGTCATGAACTGTAAGTGATCTAAAATGTCTGCTTACTACAGATCTGTGAACCTGTGCCTAGGAGGAGAGACACGTTCTATTTCTTGGCGTGGTGAATGGGAGTTTCTGTAAATGGTGTTTTAGCAGATGTCCTGTGTTGTGGCACTTGCTGCTCAGAGTTATTTCAGTGCTGATTCAGTACTAACAGGGTCCAAGTCTAGACGCTGAAAATTGCATTAAAATGCTAAATGCGTCTGGCTACCACAAGAGCCACTCTGACCCACTGTTTTGTAACGTAATTAATGTACTCTTTGTGACAGCAACTGAGTCATGTACTTCCCAGGTGGAACTTCAATGTTTGGCTACTGTTAATACATCAAGTCTCAGTGTAGGTAATTGCCACAAGTTCAGGTGTCTCGCTTCGTGTAGCACGTGCATGCTGTTGAGTGATGCCGTGTTTCTGATGCGTGTCGTGCAGCTTGAGAGTGAACTTTCTGCCTAGGCAGGAGCGACACGTGGGAGGTGGCACTGGAATGAGTGAAGTGCTGAGAGGAGGACTAGAAACAGGCAGACTTGCAGAAGAAATAACCAGGAGGAGGAGTGCAGAGCAGCAAAGGCAGTTGGAGTAGTTCGGAGGTTTGGTATAAAAGAGTTCCTGGTACTAGAAAAGGAAGAGGTTGATGGAGACTTCCTGAAAACTCCTTGGAGGCAAAGCCTGCCTGTTGGGAATCAAACTCTGTAAGGGTACTGGAGGGCAAGCCAAGTTGTGGAGGAGCCTGATATCCAGAAAATGTGTGTGAATAGCTTGGGGATAGTCCTGTGGAACACAGCAAAACTGCCTCTAGGACTGGAGAACAGATCTGGGTGCCAAAGGAGGAGGAGAAAAACATTTCTTATGCAGTCATTGGAAGAAGAAATGGAAGCAAATTGAGAGAACAGGGGTCCTACATCAAGAAAGGTCTTACTGAGAGCAAGAGCTGTGCAGAGCATGCGGATGATGTTGCTTTCCATGCCCTGCTCTTGGGAAGCAGTGGCTGAAGATCAAAGACACGTGCAGAGGTTGCAGCATGGCAAATGGGACTGATGAGGAATCATTGTGCGTAAAACAGGTCTGAAGATCCTGAAGGCATCCTGATCCCTTCTGGTGAAAGGGGCAGCCCCGGCTGTCTATGAGTACTTGCAACCATCTTGAGAAGCAAAGGAAAGTTTCCACCAAACATTGTGTCTTCTGCCAAAGTTTGCCTTTAGCCCTGCGTGCCGGGCTGCCTTCGTGAGCTCATGAAGGATAGAAAAAGGATATTGTGTCCATAACGGCTCTGCTGTGTTTTGATGAAGTGCCAGATACTTGAGGGATGTAATTTTGGATGATGCGATGATGGATCTGCTCTGCAGCAATTCCCCAGATAACTCCAGGAGAGCAGGCCAGGGGCCCGTGGGACGTCAAGAGGTAATGAAGGGTCACTGTCACCTGCCTTCTTTCATTTTGCTTATGCTGTGAAGAATGGCCCTGGTAACTGTTGGCAACCTAAGCAAAGGCTGCTCTGGCTGGTTCCTTGCCATGTCATTCAGCTTACATGAATGTGTGACCCACAGCGGTGCAGGACTCGGGGCTCCAAGTGCCAGGGGACGGTGTCACACCAGGGCTGCATACCTGTCACACCAAAACACGGAGGGTGAGTCCAGGGAAAATGGAAATTCAATGCTGGGTGGAAGGACAAGAGTGTACCTGTTTTCATTTTCAGATTTTTTTGTGAAAGAGGGGTCTTATTGCACATCTGAATTTTTGTTTAGTAAGCTGTGTTTAGTAGGTCATGAAAGCTACCACAGAGATGACAGGGAGTCCAAATGCCTATGATAACAAAAAAATCACAATTTTAATCTGTTTTTCTTCCTTTTTGCATCTTCCTGTCAGTTTAAAGAATAATTCACTAAGCTCTGGATTGTTCTTCCTCTAAAGAGAAACATGACCTGAATTTTGGGTGTTGCAAGAAAAGTTAGTTACAGCTTTGGGAGCAAAATAAAAAATAAGACCAAAAAACTCCAACACACATATACATAAACTCTGTCATGGTTTAACCCCAGGTGGCAACTAAGCACCACATGTCCACTGGCTTACTCTCCCCACAGTGGGATGGGGAAGAGAATTGAAAGAGTGAAAGTAACAAAACTCCTGGGTTGAGGTAAGGACAGATTTTTAGGGAAAGCAAAAGTCACACACACAAGAAAAGCAGGAGAAGGAATTCATTCACCACTTGCCACTGCCAGGCAGGATTCAACCATCTCCAGGAAAGCAGGGCTCTATGACATATAATGGTTATTTGGGAAGGAAAACGCCAATACTTTAAATGTGCCCTCCCAGCTTCATATGCAGGGCATGATGTTCTGTGGTATGGAACACCACTTCGGTAAGTTCGGATCAGATGTCCTGATTGTCTTCCCTCCCAAAATCTGGTGCACCCGCTCACTGGCAGAGCACAAGAAACTGAAATGTCCTTGACTTAGAATAAGCCCTGCATACTACCTGCTAAGACATCAGTGTGTTGTCAACATTATTCTCATAGAAAATCCAAAACACAACACTGTACCAGCAACTAAGAAAGCCAGCTCTATCCTAGCTGAAATCATGTCTGAATGTTTCTCAAGGTGCAAATTAAATATAGTGGTGATATTCAAACCCCGCCAAAGCTCATTTCGTAGGGAGGACTAAGTATTACTTGATAGTTATGTGCCCCCAAGAAAATATTATTTGTCCTCTGAAGAACTGGATCTTTTTCTGACAAGCAGGAATGTGGCAATTTTCAAGTGAATGATGCATTTCTTTTTTCCTGTCCTTCATAGCACTTCTGGTATCTCAGAGGTGGTGTTAACACTTCCCAGTTCAATGCTTCTGTGAATTTAAATAGCGCACGGCTGACCCTTATGTTCCAGCTCATTAATAAAATGCTAGAGGATACCTGTCCTACAGTCTAGCTCTTTTGAGAAATATTACTGCTTGACTTAATTCGCTGCTGTTCAACGCTGCCCTTTGTGTGCTAAATCCCTTCGTGCTGCTGAAATTTATGCGACAGCATTGACAGCTAAGATGATCTGATTTAACAGGCTTGGGTAAGGCTGTTACAGTTTTTGTTTTCAAAATCAGGAAGAAGCTTCACCACTGAAGTCCACTTATAGAGAGAATACATGAGAACTGATGTCGTAGCTATATAGCTACTACTGGGTAAGCTATTTTTATTGAACTATAGAGGTCTTACACAGTAAGTTACAGCTGACTGTTGTTAGCAAAAGAGTGATCAGAATTACTTTTTCTTTACAATTTCTGAGTGTTTGGAAGTCATTAGAAAAACTGTGTCTGACTTCTGTGAGCTTGGGTTTGGATTCTTTGTGGTTCAGGCCTCTCATACCGTGTTTGCGCTATTAGTGGTTGTGGTGGTCTGTGATTGCTTCCCCTTGTAAATCCTATGTAAATAATCAATACAAGCCTGTAAGAGTTCATGTATCTTTTGCCAGCTTATAAAAGAACCTGCTGTACTCATCTGGACGGTGGAAATAGTGTTGGATCTTTTTTACTCCCTTGCATCCCCATGGAGCTTCAGAGAAGTAGATGATGCATAACCTGATTCACAGTCCTTCTCTGAGTCCCCCTCAAGTGTGGTGGTTGGCTGGCTTTTACAGCCAGGGCACTGAGAGAAGCTGTTTTCCGGAGTTCTGGAGGGAGTTTTGTCATCCATTTGTTTACAGGCGCCAGTCTGTTTTTAACTTGAAAGCCTCAAATCAGTCTGGAGCTACAGAAATACTGCTGGTGATTTTTGGTTTGAGGTAGGTGTAGATGCACTGTGCGACATGCCACATGTCAGAAGTCATATTGGCATCTTCACCAGTGCAGAGAAGAAAAGCTACCAGGCCATGAGTCTAAATTTAGATATTCAGGGGAAAGAAAGGCAGGAAATTATGAATATTTGCTTCCAATTTGAAGACCAATTTAGAGAAGCACAGACATAGAAAATTAATCATAGATGCAGGGATGAGCACTGTTTAATGTTCACTCCATTGTCCTCAGGACCTAACTACATGCTCTCAGAAACTGGAGTCTGAAGACCTTTTGTGGGAGCAGTTTCTGGAGAAGCGTAGCATGCCAGGGCAGAACAGGGCTTCAAAGCAAAATGGCACTTGATGAAACAAGCTCCCCTGTATTCTCTCAGAGCTTGTGTAGTTGTGCCTTGCTAAATGAAGCCACTATAGATTAGATTTGATCTCTAGCCCCCCGGAAGGGGATGAAACTGCCTGGTGCCAGGTGACCAGCAATGTTTCTAGCTGAGTGGCCCTGTGGTTCTGTCCTAGCCCTGAGCCATAACCTCCCAGCTGGCCTGCTGCTCCAGCAGCTGTGTGGCACGAGGTGGTCCCTGCTCATTTCCTTTCGGCTCCTCAGATAAGGGATTTTTGTCATTGCCTTGCCCAGCAGTCGAGTACTGAAGGCATTTTCTGCCTTTGTGTTATTTTTCCTAAGGTTTCTGGGATGTGAAACCAGGACTGGGAAGGGGAGCAAAAGCCGGCTTTGTCCTTGGCCAGCGTGGGGTGAGGTGGTGTGTAGATACCTGGGTTCCTCTTCATCTGTTTGTCTTCAGCAGATGGCTGGGGCTATGAGAAAGGACTGGACGAAAGTGTAGAGGATCACACAATTAGCTCTGCTGAGCAGAGTAAGGGGAGAGAGATGTTTTTCACAAGTCTCTAGTATGGCCATCTCTCACAAATTGTTTCCTGGGAGTGAGGGAAGAAGTGAAGATGTTGACTGGATTGGCAGAAAGCTTGTTAGTTTGTGCTAGAAAATCCCTTGCTGCTGCTTTTTTGACACTTTTACTTGTGTCAGCTGAAATACACAATCCCGGTCTTGTTTGTTTCACAGTGCAGACGAACTTAGAAACTTTGCTTTTCATTTAGGCATTATAAAGCTTTCATTTTAATGGATCATCAAGTGTCCTAAATGTCTAGGATGTTAGCCAGCATCTCATCCATGCATAACTGTTTCCCATGCCACTCTGGCTTTCTTATACTTTTTTAAAATATTGAGCCAAGAACTTGTCACCAAAGGGCTTATAATTTATTTCTATTGAGCTAGAGCTTCAAATGCTTTTTTGGTTTTGTTGTAATATCAAGAAGGCAATTGTGCTTGACTGCTGTTGCACCTGCATTACTACAATTAATAATAAATACGTGCCATTTAAACAGGGGCTTTTTATGTGCTAAGTACTTCATAAACAATTTCAAAAACCAGTGTTAAAAGTGTATAAATGTTGCATGGCTGGGCTCTTGAAAGCTGGGAAATGCTAATGTGAACCTGGCTACCATGGTTATGTGCTTTGTGCATAATTATTATTTATTAATTCTTGACTTATTCAAGTCCCCAAAAGTTCCTGTTGTAGGAAGAGGATTCCAATGAGCTGGAAATACACAGAGAGTGGAACTAGGAACATGTGGTCTAGGGAGAGTACAGGATACAGTTCAGATGTGTAGGGATGGGATTAGCCAAGCTAAGGCATAAATGGAACAGAAGTTGGCAAGGGATATAAAGAATAAAAAAAAGGAATTATATATGTAAACGAGTGCAGAAAAGATAGGCCATGGAGAGTGTACCCACTGATAAATGAGAACAGGTCACAAAGGATCTGGAGAAGGCAGAAGCACTCGATGAGTTCTTTGCCTCAGTCTTAGCTGGCAGTCAGGCTTCCCACTTCTCTCATGTCCCTGAACCTCCAGGTGGGGGTCGGGGAAATGAAGTCCCTCCCAGTGTAAGCAAAGAACGGGTTCAAGACCCCCTGATAGAAACGAATAGGCGCAAGTCTGTGGGGTCTGACAGCATACTTCCCAGAGTCCTGCGGGAACTGTCTGATGCTGCTACTGATTGAAAAGTCACAGTGGTCAGGCGAAGTCCCCGGTGACTGGAGAAAGGGAAATGTCAAGCTTATTTTAGAAAGGAGAGAAGGGAAGGTCCAGGGAGCTACAGACCAGTAAGCCTCATCTCCGTGCCTTGGAAACTGATGGAGCAGATCCTCATGGAATCAATGTCAATGCACATGCAAGACTAGGAGGTGATCCGAGACACCCAGCGTAGCCTTCTTTAATAAGGGCAAATTGCGCCTGACCAATCTGGAGACCTTCTGTGATGGAGTAACGGCGATGGCCAACAAGACCAACTGGTGGATGTCACCTACCTAGACTTCTGTGAGGATTTCGATACGGTCCCACACCACATCCTGATGTCCAACCCGGAGGGACACGGATTTGACAGCTGGACTATTCAGTGGATAAGGAATGGGCTGGATGGATGCAACCAGAGGGTTGTGGCTCAGTGTCCAGGCGGAAGCTGGTGACAAGTGGTGTCCGTCAGGGCTCTCTGCTGGGGCTGGTGCTCCTCAATCCCCTCATCAGCGTCACAGATTGGGGATTGAGAGCGTCCCCAGCGGGTTTGGAGATGGCACAAAGCTGAGCAGCGCAGCTGACACAACAGAGGGACGGGACGCCATCCAAACGGATCCGCTCAAACTTGAGAGTTGGGCCTACGAACCTCATGAAGCTCAACCAATTCCGGTGCCAGGTGCTGCACCTGGATCGGCAATCCCAGATGTAAATACAGACTGGGAGATGGACTCACTCAGAGCAGGCCTTTTGGAGAAGAACTTGGGGGGTCTTGAGGGTGAGAGATTGACCGTGACCTGGCCACGTGCACTTGCATCCCACAAGCCCCACCTAATCCTGGGCTGCATCAAGCCGTGTGGCCAGCAGGGTGCAGGAGGGGATTCTTCCCTGCCCTATTCTGGTATCATGAGACCACAGCTGGGGTACTGCATCCAGCTCTGGGGTTGTCAGCACAGGAAAAACACGGGCCTCTTGGAGCAGGTCTAGAGGAGGTCCCTGAAGATGGTTAGAGGGATGGAGCATCTCTTAAACGAAGACAGGCTGAGAGAGTTGGGGTTGTTTCAGCCAGGAGAAGATTTGGCGAGGGTTGACTTTATTGTGGCCTTCCAATATTTAAATGGGGCTAAAAAAATAAAGGAATTTTTCATAAGGTAGTGACAGCACAAGGGGAAATGGCTTTAACTGCAAGAGGACAGGTTTAAATCAGGTATTAGGGGGAAATTCCTTAGTAAGAGTGTCGTGAGACACAGCAACAGGTTGCTCAGAGAAGCTGAGGATGCCCCATCCCTCACAGTGCTCAAGGCCAGGTTGGATGGAGCCCTGGCCAACCTGAGCTGGTGGATAACAACCCTGCCCATGGAAGGGGGTAGGAAATAATCTTTAAAGTCCCTGACAACCTAAACCACTGTGCAATTCTATTGATTCTGTAATTCTATGATTAACAACTGGTTCCTCTTTTGAAAAGGAGCAGGACAGGAAAGGGATTGCAGGATAAGAGAGAACAGACTTAGGAAGCAGAGGAGTACACCAGGAGAAGAAATAAAGTCTGTAGGTGAAGCTGAACACCCTGCAAGATGCCTACAGGTCACTTATTTCAAAAGCAAGGCAGGTACCTCCTGCAACATTTGGTTCCCGTGATACAGGGCAATTCCAGTCTTGTCAAAATATTTTATCCAGTTGATGACACGTTTTATTTGAGTAGTGTTCCCTTGATCTCAGCTGGACAGTGAGGTCTTCTGATTAGCTCACTGAACCAGGGAAACTGCTGAATGTCCAAGTTACAGATTTTGTTTTTAGGAGTCTGATCTTTCAGCAAAGAAGAAAAGACAACCAGCTTTTTATCTTTTTATTTTTATTATTCCTCCTTTTTTTAATTTGTCCTAAATAATGACTTCTAACAATAGAGGATGCAGTAGAGTAGGTATCTTGGACCAGCAACCTGAGAAAGAGAGGAATTATTTTGGCTGCCAGGCTTCACTACCTTTCCCTCCACCTCCATTTTGATCCCTTTATTCTCAGTTGTGCCTAAGCTGTAGTTGATGCACCCTGCTGTAGATAATATTGATTTGGGTTTCGGTTTGCAGTGTTCAGGCACCTCTTGGAGAAAAGCTTTTGTGCATCTGCCACGTTGTACAGATATCGAGTACTTGCTTCAGCTAGCAAAACACAGTTTAATGTCTGTCCTCTGCTTGGCAGAGGCTGCACGGCCAACACAGCTTGTGTGCAGTTAGGTTTGTAATTTAATTATTTTTTAATGCTGTGTGTGAGGACAGCAAAGCCTGGGACAATCAGCACAGGCGCTGGTTGTGCCCTCCCTCAGCACAAGGGTTCTGCAAAAGGGGTGACTTGGTGCCAGGCCACAGAAGCTGTATTTTTTATGGCACTCGGGCTTTCCTCTGTCCTTCACGTGTTTGTCTTGTCATCAAGGAAGACAGAGTCAACCTTGCAGGAAACAACAGCAGAGAAGATATCCAGGCCAGCTCACCCAATCTTCTTTTCCACTGACCTTCAGCAAAGGGAGTTCCCAAATTTAGTATCAAACAAAAGGCTTGTTAACAAAGGGGGTTAATACGGAACAGTTGTTAATGCAACACAGAATGTTGTTTTGTGGCAAGCTTTCACCACTTCAGATGCCATTTTTGGTGTTTTTTTTAACATTATATTAATATTTAATTATAATTAAATACATCGCATGCTACATTAGAAATAATTTAGTACATCATTTTTATATACATGAATATTTTAAATCAGGCTTTCTAGAGGAGAAAGGTGATGAAACAATGCATGGAGATGTGCAGAAAAACTATACTAATTTTTCTGTTCGCTTTGAAAATTTTGAACCTGTCAGCTGATTTCAGCAAACTTGATAAAAGGATAGAGGTTTCAAAGAAGAATTGTTTCAAACTTTTAATAAAATGTTCCTCTCAGTTAGATGAAAGCAAGACACTCAAATCGGAGTCACTGTGAGTAGAAAAGAAAAATATTTTACGCTCAGCCCTTGACTGGACACCAGAAATCAAGGAAGTTATCATTCCCTCACCACCTTTTTTCCATGATAGGGAACAAACTTGTTTATATTGGAAACTTTGTGCTATACAACAGCACTCACGTGGTGTACATAATTTCCCTGAAATCAGGGTAAGACTCAGGTCTCACATATTCTTCAAGCTCAATTCTTTCGGTGCTATTTTTCCTTGTCCATATTCTGCCAGTTATCCCCTGGGCTTATCTCCTGAAAGTTCTTTGGGTGATTCTCATTGTCTCTGTCCTAAATGAAAGTTTCATATCTACTCAATGCTCCGTTGAAATCCATTCAAAGGAACACCAGTGCATTTCCTTTGTCTAGAAAGTAAGTGATTAGGAAAGACATCAATTCCGCGTGAGGTATGTATGAGCATACAGCATGAGGCGGCCGTGAGGTACGTACGACAAAAGCACAAACTGTGCATGGTTCCTTCCTCCCCTTTAAAAGTGTTCCTCTATTCACTGTGCTCTGCTATTGGCCTGACTACAGGCCAGGTGACAGCCTGGGTGCTTTATTTTCCTTCATGCAATGTTGCTATACTCCAGGTTCTTGGCAGAGCTTGTGATTTGACACGTTTATAAAATGGTTTCAGAAGTCTGGAAAGGAGGCAGGAGGGCTCCCATCTCTCATCAGACACAACAGCCTTAACAAATCTGGAAAAGCACTGCATCTGGATTCTGCATACAAGGATTCTGATAAGGAGTCCATTCCACGTTAGTCTGCGGGTCTATTATTTGGATATGTAATCTCAAACTGTGGCTGCAGACACTCAAGCAAAGAAATAGAAATATATAAAGATCCTTGTCCAAGATGCCTTTAGACTTTGTGCCAAGAGTCTCTACTTCGGAGATGTTCCTTTCTCAGAGAAGTTTTGGTAGAAATGACAGCCAGTCAGCCTCCATTTACAGTGATCTATTTCTGCAGCACAGTTTTCCTGCCTGACCTTATTCCAGAGTTGTCGATATGCTTATCTGCACCTGAAGCTCTCCCTTACACTGGGCAAATTTTCCTTATTTCCTTTTATTATCATTACTCCCTACTAATAGAACTCATTAGTGTTGTATTTCTGCATCATCCCTTTTCAGCTGTTTTCATCCACACAATTATTGAAAAACACAGACTAGTTTCAGAACAGCCCAAATCTTCTCCTCTTCTGTTCTCAACCCTGAAAGCAGCCTTATTATTGCTCCTAAATGCAGATCAGTCATTATTGCTATATGTAGATAGTGTCTTGTCAGAAATATAGGACTTAACTCTCAGAATTCTCAGAACTGGCATTCCCACTAAAATCAGATGCCTTCCGTTGCTACAGTGGGTAATGCAAACTTATTTGGCTGGATGTACGTGTCCCCATCCAGGCTCATCATGGGCACTGTAAGCAAGGAATTGTTACTGCTCTTAGGTGGACATCTGAAAACTGGCCGTGTGATTTGGACTCTAAAAACAGTAACCTCTCTCCACAGTTGGAATGATGAATGACCGTGTCTGAATTAGAATAGAGGTTAGGTCAGATGAACCCAATTACATTTTGAACTACATGAGTCAAATCAATTTTTGCATCTGTTAGTTGCTGCAGCTGTGTATGAAACCCTAGGGTGTTGGTCTATATTTGTAGTTTTTAATCAGAATTTTTGAGCTTTGTCCTCGCTAGTTTCCGATGACCCAAGCTGGTATGAACCAGAGGACCCCAGAAGAGAGAGAAAACACAGATCTAACTCAAACAGCACCACAGCTGGCCAGAACACGGAATGGGATTTCCGAGATTCTGATTCTGCCAAAGACTTCTGAGTGTATCCAGTTTCAGATGAGCTCCTGATACCCAACCCTATTTTGTCTTTCTATTCCAGAATGCCGGGCCTATGGCTTGAAGACCGTACCACATCAGGCGTAGGTGGACCCTGTTTATTGTCACTTAACAAATTAACAGTCTCCTTCATAAAGTGTTTCGATTTAGGCAGCCAGTGTTCCTTGCCTGAGTTACCTCAGTCACAGTTCTTTTTCTTCTGTGGTGCATTCACCTATCAAAAAACCTGTTCCACTCAAGTTTTCCAAAGAAGCTTGAGTATTTGTATCTTAGTTATATATTTATAAAAAATGCCAATACTATAGGAAACCTGAGTGAGGATCCCATGATGCCCTTTTGAACTTGGTGATCTTAAGGCTGTTTTTCAGCCTAAAAGGTGCTATAATTTTACATTGTCTGGTTAGGAGACAGTGCCTCAAACTCAGTTCTCTGTGATAAATAAGCTCAATGGATGCCAGCTAGTTCAGTTCCTAGGCATCTATTTACAAAAACCAAGTGGTACTCAGCTATTGGAAATAAGATAGGCTTGCATGTGTATTTTACATGTATTTAAATAGGTGACTACTTCTTGGGTCTTCTGGAAGGATATTCTATTTAAATTGTATTCATAAATAGTTTCTCAGACATTTAAATAATATTAAGCCACATTTTAGCTGTTAATATGTATCATTTATAAAGCTTAATAATATTTTAACTATTTATGAGTCAGTGCTTTAACGTAGCAACAGTCAGGCAAGACCTGAAATTACCATTTCTGACTAGGATGTGAGTGAATTGTAGAAGGTGGTCTGAAGAAGGCTTGAAATCTGAGCAAGGCTGATTTGGCATTAGAGATGAGGCAGTCCTCTCTGATAGAAATAGATTTGCTGCAACGTTTCCAATTTAGTCTCCTGCCTTGTAATATTTTACTGTGTAATGGTGGTTCAAGACAGGGAGCATTCACTCACATCTCTATCCGATCCGTTTTTTCTGGGAAGCAGTATGTGATTGGTGCAAGTGTAAGAGATGTGCTGAGCTGTGCTGTGCTCTCTGGAGAGCTCCCCTGCTGTTTCTCCCTCTCTCTGTTACAGTTCAGGACTGCAGAACGGGCTCTGCTCCTGCTTGGACATGAGGCCCAACATTTTCGCGTGTGCCCTGACAATCACTGGGAAAGCTTTTGTTTGCTCTGCAGTGAAGGTCCCAATCACTTACAGAAGCTGTTCACAGCTAAGTTTTCTTTATTGAATGCTTGATTGCAAAGTTTCACTCTGATGCTTCTGAGGGAGCACTGTAAAGTGTTTGTAGAGCTTGTCAGTATTGGCCCTTGTGGATGAATTGAATTAAACTCTCTCCTGCATGTCTCTGAGGCAGAGACATCTCAGGACTGATCTGAGGGAAAATGGGGCTGCATTTCTTGATGGCAACTGAGTTAATTTGTGTTGTGGTGCAGAGAAGTGCCAGCCTTCTCTCCTTGCTCTCAGAAAAGTCAAGGGAAATCAGTATCTGTCAGGAGATTTAGTTTTTTAAAGAGAGTAGTTTTTAGGTAAGCCTGTACATACCAGAGACCCCAGCCACACAATCCTTGGAGGCTATTTTTTCAGTGATCATGGAATCACAGAATCATTAGGTTAGAAAAGACCTCCATGATCTTCAGTGTTAGACTTAAAACTGGGATGACCTCTGGAAGGAATAGGAATGGTGGGTGCAAGCAGCTCAGTTTTCAGCACATGGTCACTGCATATGCGTCACTATCCTGCAATATGATCAGAGCCTTATTTTCAGATTTTACTGTGGTATGGAGATTGTAAGATCCGGTGTAATACCAGTATAAATCAATAGACTCAGCTAGTGTTAGGACAAACCTGACAGAGAGGAGAGAAGTGACCTTGCCAAAAGTACTGCTTTGGCTGCGTGGTGAGGGAATATGTGCTGACTTCTGCATCTCTAATTACAAGCAAATCTCCTTTTTGTGTGCATTCTTTTGGATCAACTTTATTTCTTCTCTACTCTGTTGCACCTCTGCCATGACTTTCCTGGTGAGCGTAGTTTTGGCAAATACTGCAGGTTTTGGATTACAGTAACACTTGAAAACTGCGGACCAAAACCATCAGAAAAGTCTGAAGAGTCCATATTTGCACATGGACTGTCAAGATATGGGAGAGTGTTCTGGATTCTTGGAGCAAGCAACTTTACACAATTTTATTCTTTATTAAAAGGCAAAGTGAAGTGTAATAAATACGTGTACAGGAATATGGTTTGTACTGGTGTTTCTGTAACTACCCCTCTCAGGAATAAATAGGTGCCTTTTGACTGTAGGCAGACAGCCGTAGCTCTGCCAGAGAAACTGAGATATTATTTCAGAGGAGATACGGTGGCTGGAGGCAGGGGGAATATCAGGCTAAATGGTAACATTAGATTGAGAAAGAGATCTGCTGCTATTTTTTTACTAGAAGAAAGCAAGGACAATCAATGTTAAGCAACGTGGTTTGCCGCAGCAACCTGCTAATGCCAGCGCGGCCCCCATCTCTTCCTGTTTGTCTCAAGAGCACAGGTCTCTGGCTAGAGTGTCAGAATCTGTCCTTTTTCCTTTCATTCCTGTGACTTGACTGCCCCAGTGCTCTCCAAACTGCTTTCTCACGCTGAGTTCTTTCCTCTGACTGCCTTGTACTTGTAGGACATTTGTTGGTTCTGCATGCTGTGCATTTCCCACTCTGTTCTAAGGGCTGCTGCATCCTCACTCCTACCCATAGCTGCTGTTTTTCATGTGCATATTGGGGTAGGAAGGGGACACGTGGAAGAGTCTGTATAGAGAAACAGAAGCAACTATGAGGGCTGGCACTGCAGTTATGACCAGGCTGCATGTGTTGGAAATGTTTCTCTATGAACAGACAGCCAAATCACAAAGAATAAACTTCGACTTTTAGATAGTCCCTCAGGTTTTCCAAACAGTTCCTAAACCAGATTGGTACTGGTGTGTGGAAGGTATAAAAAAACACCCCCCAAACTCCTGGAAAAGCACAAATGTGGCTGTGAGTTTTGTCTGTGGTTTTCAAAATCACCCATCTTGAAAGACACAAAGGGACACCTGAAGGACAGACTGTCACCACAGCGAAAGTTTCTTCCATTTTTTCAGCTCCTGAGTTCTTAACCACTCTGATAGGCTGAACTGTTGCTCTGGCACATGCATTGCCTGAGACTTTGTTCTGAATTTGCCTGGAGTAGGGTTAATTTTCTTCACATGTCTAGTATGGCCTGTGTTTTGGATTTGTGCTGAGGACAGAGTTGATATTACAGAGAGGTTTTTTGTTACTGCTGAGCAGGGCTTAAGCAGAACGAAGGCCTTTTCTGCTTTTTGTACTGTCAGTCCAGTGAGGAAGTTGATGGTATATGGGACGGTGGGAGGAGACACAGCCAGGGCAGGTGACCCAAACTGACTAAAGAGATGTTCCAGACTCTTTGGCATCCTACTCAGTATTTCAAGCTACGGGGAAGAAGGAGGAAAGGGGCGTGTTTGGAGTGATGTTTGTCTTGCCGAGTCACTGCGAGGTGGGATGAGGCCCTGCTGTCCTGGAGATGGCTAAACAGCTGCCTGCCCCTGGGAAACAGTAAATTAATTCCTCGTTTTACTTGGCTTACTTTGGTGGCTTTTGCTTCCCCTCTAAAACTGCCCTTATTGGAAGCCATGAGTTTTCTCATTTTTATTCGCCCACAACCCTCTGTCTGAGCGAGTGGTTGTGTAGTGCTTTGGTGTCTGGGCTTAAACCACAACTGGCATACAGGTACTTTTACACTTTTGCAACAGTATTTCAGCTTGAGGTAATGAGAATGGGCAGAACATCTTTTCCTGGTAAGTGTTTTCATGTTTTTTTTCCACACTATATTCTAGAAAATGGTACAATCTAGAGGAGTAAACCTCTTGTTTATGCCTAATATAACATGAGATAATACTGCTGCATGTTTGTGTTTTCCTTGCAGGGTGGCTGTTCTGTCCCTTTCATCACTCTGCATTAGTAGTCTGATGATAGAGCAAGAACAGCCCAAGAAAGCCCAAAAAGTTTAAAAAATAATCTCATCACACAATTAAACAATGAATGTGCAAAGATCCATCATTGCTGTTTATTGCAGTTTTAATCCATTTTTCTTAAGTACAAATAGAAATAAATAAATATATATATATCTATATATACACATAAACACACTCCACACCTATTTATACGTATTTAACATTATTTGAAGCAGCTCTGCTGATCAAACTCGATGCCAGACTCGTAATGCTCTTCAGCACTGGATTGAGAGAGTAGGACAAATAAAGTGAGTACCTCACTGCCGTTTCAGAGCCTGCTTTTGGCATGGGGCACTGTACTTGGAGAGCTGGACCCCACCATTACTTTCCCAGCTGTGAGCCATTCCAGGCTTCTCTGCAGGCTGGAGTAAAGGAGCCTATTCACGGTTCAAAAAAAACCGGCATTTTCACGTGGGCTCTGTGCTGAGCAGCCAACCTGATGCTGTTTTCCCTCATCCCGCAGTCTCAGGGGCATGTGGGCATGGCTCACCACACTGGTAGTGCTGCCTGTAAGAGAATATGGATAGTCCACTCAGAATGGCTTTTTACTTCTATTTATAAACAGCAGGTTTTGGAGTGGGATGACATGGGAGATTTTGTGTGTGGTTACTTCAGGTGAAAAAAATCTCATGAGTTACGTGAGTTTTATGGTCAGGTAAGGAACGTTGTCTGCTGCTGGCAGTTCTTAGGCTTCTATTGCTTTTCCAGTGCTTTGCTATTTATCACTTCCAGTGTCCACCTTCCTGTGCTGCAGCAACGCTCTCAAAGGACCTTGAGCAAGCTTCAGCACAACAAAACTAAAATCAGAAGTTTCACCTTAAGCATGTCTACATTTGAAAACAAAGTAAACAACAAACCAGAGATAGGATAGCTGACATATAACCCTTAACACACACACATACACATATATAGAGAGAGGGAGAAAGAACTGCCTGAATATTGCAGAAATTGTTGATATAACGGCATTTATGGAACTTGTCTGGTGATTAAGGCACCTAGAAACAGCCAAATACGTATCCCTGGGAATATTTCTTTTCAAACAGGGCCCATCACGTTTGCATCTTTGACTGCTGCTAGGATGCTGTCAATTATGATAGAAGGTGGCACTGCCCAGCCATTTGATGTGAAGACCAGGATGNGGCAGAAGGAAGGTAGCATCAGACAGATGTGGAAACAAGGACTGAGGAACAGAGTAATTTTACGTCCGTGGAGATCTCTACCATAGATCATTTGTGCTACGCGGGAGGTCTGTGCTATTATCCAGATGAAATGACGCGTCTGTCAGAGGCGGACTGCCTGCTACAGCTGCTGCCCAGATAGCAGCTTGATTTATTACCAACAGCATCACCTCTGCCATAACGCTGCTTCATGCAGCACCATGAGTGGCTGTGATGCTTTAAGATGTGACAGCAAAGTTACGTAACAACAACGCACACCACAAATGGCCTAGTGGGACTTGATGTACGTGTAATCTATGGAGATTTACTGAGGGATTAATAAAATGCATGTCAGTACTTTCCTG
This sequence comes from Donacobius atricapilla, assembly GCA_013397315.1. Lineage (NCBI taxonomy): Eukaryota > Metazoa > Chordata > Aves > Passeriformes > Mimidae > Donacobius > Donacobius atricapilla. The sequence continues at coordinate 18,621 of WBMY01005631.1, forward strand.
TGTTTTCTTGAAGGAAGACCTAAATGGGCAAACTGGTGCCAAAGTACGTCTTTATCCCATGATATTGAAAACCCCACAGAGAAATTTTGATTATATCCTAAAAAATGTCAGTACCACTTTGAAAAGAATTTCCTTTGCCTCCTTTTGTTCCAACAGTACTTTAACTGTACTGTCTCAGTATTGCTTTGTCGTGTGACTGTGTAGCAAAAGGGAAGGGTAATTCCATCAGTCAATAAACAGTGTGCTCCTTACGTAAACCTATTCTCATAATGCTTTTGACCAAGTTCAAAAAACCTGTATATTCTCTGCTGACAGTCAGAAGGCTAGCAGTGCAGAACAAAGAACCAGGCAAAACAAAAGTGTCTAAGCTGTGGGTTTCAGGTGGGATTGACTTGGTTTTTTGGGGGTTTTTTGGCAGTTGTGTTATTACCAGCTTTGTGTGTGCTATCCCTTATGGAGATCCTGATTTTTGGTGTCATTTGTGAGATGATGAAATTTCTGCAATTAATAACAGTGTAATAAATTCTTACTCCTCTCCCTCTCCTTACATCACTTCTGCATCCAGGGCTGATAACCTACCACTGAGGATATGAGCACTACAGCTGGTCTTGGGTTATTGTCTTACTAATTCTTTCCCAAAGACAANGGAGTGGCTGCTGGAATGGCTCTTTCCTTTTTTTTTTTTTTTTTAATTTTATTTCTCATGACCCAAAGCTCCCTTTGTTTTGCCAAGATTTTAACTTGTGATAAATTCTCTTTTAGGCCCTGGTGAATGTCACCGAGCTGTGCAGAGACTGTATTTTCTTACAGAATTCATACCATGATCTACTAGAGTTGCAACCTGTCTAGAGGAAGAGCATATATATATATAGATAGATAGATAGATAGATAGACATATATATATACACACACACACACATATATATGTGTATATNAAACTGGTGCCAAAGTACGTCTTTATCCCATGATATTGAAAACCCCACAGAGAAATTTTGATTATATCCTAAAAAATGTCAGTACCACTTTGAAAAGAATTTCCTTTGCCTCCTTTTGTTCCAACAGTACTTTAACTGTACTGTCTCAGTATTGCTTTGTCGTGTGACTGTGTAGCAAAAGGGAAGGGTAATTCCATCAGTCAATAAACAGTGTGCTCCTTACGTAAACCTATTCTCATAATGCTTTTGACCAAGTTCAAAAAACCTGTATATTCTCTGCTGACAGTCAGAAGGCTAGCAGTGCAGAACAAAGAACCAGGCAAAACAAAAGTGTCTAAGCTGTGGGTTTCAGGTGGGATTGACTTGGTTTTTTGGGGGTTTTTTGGCAGTTGTGTTATTACCAGCTTTGTGTGTGCTATCCCTTATGGAGATCCTGATTTTTGGTGTCATTTGTGAGATGATGAAATTTCTGCAATTAATAACAGTGTAATAAATTCTTACTCCTCTCCCTCTCCTTACATCACTTCTGCATCCAGGGCTGATAACCTACCACTGAGGATATGAGCACTACAGCTGGTCTTGGGTTATTGTCTTACTAATTCTTTCCCAAAGACAATTTATTTTCTTATGGGAAGATATATCAGAGTTAGGTCTAGGGAAAGACAAACCCTTCTGTCCTCTGCTAGAGGGACTATTAAACTTACTTCAATCTTACGCTTTGCTTGGAAGTTTCCTGGAGGCATGGTGCAAACCTTCTAAACCCTAATGGACAGTGAGGGAAGACTGGGATATGTAAATAGCTGCACTAAGTCGAGGGAGGCTCATGCGGTTGGTAGGAAGTCCTTTGGCATTCTGGTTTCACTGTTTTTGTCTTCCTCCTGGCAGAAGCACAAATGGCAAGTCAAAGAACATTTCACAGTGTGCTTTGGATTCATGTAGGCAGGACTCTTCTGAACTAAACGTGGGAGGGAGGGAAGGAAGATGGAGAACTCAGCCATCTGTCAACATTTTTGAAGTCACATTGAGAAAGGACATTTTTATTCTCAGGGCTTTTGAAAAACTTTCCCTGACAGCACATTTCACAGAGGACTCTTCCTGACGGGGACTGCTATCTATTCAGTGACACATCTGGGGAGGCAGATTGCACTGTGCAGAGCTGAAGTTCACCATGGGGCTATGAGCAGTTCAGGGAAGTGGAAGATCGGAGGAAAAAGAAGCTTGAATCCATTCTTCTAGCTTGACTCTAACGCTAAAGTGCATCTTTAGCTGGTGTTTACTCTCTGGGAACATCCTCTGTCTCTCAACAAGGTTCTGAAAACCTATGGACAGATTTTCTAATGCATACACTGAAAATAATTAACAAACAGAAAAAAATCCCAACTGTCATGAAGATAACTAAGCACTTATTTCCCTGGTATTACAACCAACCCTCCCAAGCTGCTCTTTCTCCCAGCTTTTTGTGTTTTTCAAGAAGCGTGCAGAAGAAAATCTTAAAATAGGTAACAAAATCATCTGGATGCATTTTGCTCTTCCAGGCCAAAGAATGCATTAATAACAGAGGTAGTAGTAGGACACAGAAAATAGACCTTCTGTATTTCTTCCTATATTTTCTGTGAGGGAGCACACAGTCTCTTGTAATGCGTTCTGCATGGATGTGAAACAAAAACCTTCTGAATTTTCTGTTGTCCATTGTTACACTAAAAATACTGCTTATTGTAAAGAAGGAAGCATATCAAGGAAGAAGTAAAGCCGGAATTTTATTGTTAGTATGATTAAAATATTGAGAGACTATTCAGTTTTATTTAATTTCATCTCTAATTGTTGCAAAAATGAAGGAATAGGAATGTAGCTGGAGTACTGTTCTGAAATTGCCACAGACACACAGACACACATAGACACAGGTAGACACACACACACACACAGAGTCTGTCCTTGGTTTAACCCCTTTCCTTGCTTCTGTGCTCACCATTCTACTGGTCCCTTGTACTCCAGAAATTCATTCTGGTGGAGGTCATGGAGGGAGGTTACTTGGAGCTGTCAGCTTCCAGAGTCCTTTGCCAGGAGGAATGTTCCTGTTATGAATTCTTCTTTGCCCCTCGAGGATCACTTGGGATAATTTTTATATGTTGCTGAGATACTACTCCCTTCTACAGTGGGCCCCGTTACAGCAGCTCCGTGTTACACCCCGGCTGAACACACCACGGGCCATCTCAGCATGTTCTCTTTGTTCTGTGCACCACCCTTGGAGCCGGTTTGTCCAGCTCTCGGTTCGCACCTCAGCTGACCATGGCAGCTCTGCTCCTCTGTGCCACCTCCCGTGTCCTTCTCAAGGCCTCTGCTGTCCTGCCACGCCTGGGTTTGTCAGCACGTTGTCATCAGGCTGCTCTTGTGTAAATCTCGTTGCACACGGAGTAGCAGCAGCTTGTCATTGCTGTCTGTGCAAAAACTGTGGTCACACCACAGGGACAGAAGCAAAAGTTAAACAAAGATCAGGCACAGGAACCTGATCGGCCGGAGGAATTGCTGCCACAGCCAAGAGAAGCAACGTAAAGCTACAGGCAGGTCCAGGCAAGTTCAGAGAGGGCAAACTGAGAGGTCTCAGCTCACAGGCCTCGCACATGGCTTGCAGAGCTTGCAGTCTAATTTACTAGCAACGGCAATTGCTCGCAATTCTGAAAGAGGGTCGCACACACAGGAGAGAGAAAGAGCAACAATACTTGGTCAGCTTTGTGCTGGAAATACCCTGGCTCTGACAGCACTGGGTGTGAAGTTCTAGAGAGCCTGGAGGCAGGTTCAGGTCTCAATTCCATGTTAACCAGCATGCCTGCTTTTCAAGCCGAGGTAAACAGCAAGAAGAGCTAATTTTCTTAACCCTTAGAAATATCTGGGTGCTCCTAAAGGTAGGCTGAGAATGAGGGGTGTTCCTCTTCATGGAGACAGGCGAACAGAAGCCTGTGTTCAGGCCTTTGCACACCACAGGATTCCCATGCAGCCTTTGCTCAGTCACCGGGCCTGTCTCTGGTACACTCCGCTCACTGTTAGCAGCTGGCAGCAGGCATTGAAAAGCTGGGGATGCCTGGGTCACCAGGGGCTCACTGCAGCGGCTGGAATCAAGTTAGTGCAAAGAAGGATGGACAGGCATGCTGGAAAAGCAGCATGCACACATATTCAAGCGCAGAAGCCTCATAAACACAGAGCCACATCCATCTGTCTCTAAATACACGGACCTTCAGATGGCATTTCCAGCTTTTGGAAACCCTGAATATTTTAATTTTACCCCTGTTCTTTACCACAAAGGTAATAATAAAATTTGTCGCAAAATCCAAGCATTTCTGGCCTGACTGGTCTCCAAAAAGTTTTTGCCTTTCTTCTTAGGTGGGATTTTCACTGAATAACTACAACCTAGGCACTGTAGAATTTTGTGTCTTTGAAGTCTTCTTTCTGCTTCCTTCCCTCATGCCCTCCTCAGTGAATAGGCTGTTAAAAGCCCTGCAGAAGACATAGTCACATCCACAGAACTACACGTAGGATGGCTCAGCTGTGCTGCAACGCTGTTCTGCTGAGGATCATGGTCCAGGGAGAAGAGTAAAATGTGCTGTAAGGTCCATATGTGTGACATACTAATGTAGCTGTGCATGCTGATAGTCAGCCTTGGCCTGCTAAGAAGAAAGAAACATGAAAAACGGCAGGAATAAGAAAGAGCAGAAAGGAGAGCATTTGTTAAAAGAAGCTGCTAATAAATGATGGGTGTTGGGAAGACAACACCACCGTATGGATCAAGTAAAGGCAAAGAAAACCTGCAGATTCCCAAGGGGGTACTTCTGCTCCTCATCCAGCCCTCTCCAGCAGCCCTGCTGGATCCAGCAGAGCTGAGCTCCCCATCACCACGGCTGCTGTCCTCAGTGTGGGTCCTGGCAGCCTGCTCTCCCCACCCAATCCCGTCTTTGGGCAAGAGGAGCCACAGGAGGACCAAGAAGATTCAATGTCACAGCCCTCCATTATCAAACAGACCTGAGGGAACTCATTTGTCCTGAAAACCAGCCACTGGCAGACCGCTGTGACTCAAAGGTAGGGTACCGGTGACTGGCGAGGGACCTCAGGTCACAGCACAAGTACCTACTGGCGGCTGCTGGCGGTGAGCGTTTGTACCCTCCCCTCTCCAGGACTGTGAATGAGCGCGCGCGTGTGAGGGGGGTGTCTGTGGGTGTCATTAATTGACAACCTTCAATCCCAGTCAGCTGGGAAGCAGAGGGGCCTCAGGTCTGGGCTGGGCCTATGATTTTGGGGTCCCCGTGGGAGAAGCCCACAAGGAGGAGAGGCGTGTCGGTCTGTGCCTCTGCCTGGGTGAGTGCTGTGCGTGGGTGCTGTAGGGGCACTTGTCAGGGTCAGAGTGCGAGACTGCCCGTCCTCTGTCTGTGTGGGTGACTCCGCGGTGCACACCCCGATTTGGTACTGAGCCTGAAAATGGGAAAGCAGCTATCACCTTCCTCAGCCTAGGCTGCGCTCCAGGAGTGTCTNGGCTGGGCTCCAGGAGTGTCTCTGGATAGAGCCCATTCTCTTTTGGCTGCACGCTGTCTCCAAATGAAGCAGCATTTCTGTTGTTACGTGCCAACTACTCAAGGAAGATAACTCCACACTTCTACCTGAGAAGTAGCAGCCTGTCAGCTGCTGTGCCTGCTCTCTTGGGCAATTTTGTCTCCATCAGACGGGCCCTGAGAGGTTCAGAAGATCACAAACTGTAAAGAGAGAGGATTAGACAAGGTTGTATCTGAAAACTAAACACTTTTAAATGAAATTGCTGTGTCAGCCAAAGCAGGTGGTTTCAGGACCTCTTCCTGATGTGCATAGATGTTAGTGAAATTTGCCAATGTGTTTATCATTAGAACCTCATCCTCTGTTCATGGATGGGATGAGCTGCGGTCGATCTAGAGCTGTAATGGACCAAAAACAGAGTACTTGGGAGATGCAGAGGCTTAAATTTACCTGCTTTACTGGCGCTTCAGGGCAAGAAGAATACTGCCTGCCACCCACTGGCTGATGCGAGAGAATGAGCACGGCCACTTGAAGGGTAGAAGACACACTGCCACTCCTGCCTGCTGCTCCCTCTTCCCTTTCTTTGCGCAGCAAAGTGATACGATGTTGCCACTGTAATGAAATTAATCTGTTTATAGGTCTGTTTATGTTCATCCAGACATTGTGCAAGCATCAGAAATCTGGAAAGTTCTCAGGCTATGGAGGGCCAGGAAGAGATCAACAGATTACGACAACATGCAGAAATTTTCTGGTGATGTCATCTTCCTGAAACATCTGCTGTGAAGTGCTTCTCCTCCAGTTTTATTCTTGGTTAGCCCTTTCTCTGTGTCAGCTTTATTCTATTTTTATTGGTTAAAGTACAAATCAGAGCTTAAATAATTTCTCAGATTAACGAAAGCAGAGTATTTCTGTCTTTCAAAACAGGAATGAAAGTAAGGAAAAGAAACGTTAGCACTTTTAATATAAGGTTGGGGATTTCATGGGGGCTTCTGCTTAATTAAAGAATTTTTAAAGTTGTGGCATCCTTCTAGTACTCTCTTTGGTCCCTATGCGGTAGAAGGAAAGATAAAAACACAATAGCTTTTCATGCCTTCCTATGCTAAATGTCAGCGTGAATAGGTTTAAATGTTCTCTCATTTCTTGGTGGGCATTTTATTTCCAGGGCATTTGAGAGAGTAGTTACTCAGATTTGTCTGCTGTCACACCGGGTGGGGGAGAGGAGCTGAGCGTTGCCTCTGCAGTATCATAAAGAAGTGGAGCACTCGTTCACATTCATAATTAACAGCACAAACAGCGGCACATGCTCTGTCCATCTTCCCTCAGTTTGTGTTAGCTTCCTTGTTTGCATACATCCAGTGATCACTTAGCTGCTGTTCAGGAAGAGGAAAAGCTTCAAGGTGACACTGCGGAGGTTCTCATGCACGCTCCTTGCCAGACAGCGCACTCCTTTCCAACACAAGCATCTCCTTCTTTGCAATGAACCAGTACTGAGGCCAAGTGCATCCAGAAATTATGCCCTGAAGTTTTTACTATTCACTTCTGAAGGTGACTTATTAAACAATAAATCATGAAGAAAGAAAGATAGAAATTCAAAAGCTGTGTTTTTCCTAGTACATCTTAACAACAACCAGAATTTCTTCCCAGAAAATTTCCCTGAAGTTAGGGTAGACCCAGAGCCTTGCAATTATTGCAAACGTGGAATCCGACTTTTACAAAGCTACGATGAATTGTGCTTAAATCAAGACCTGTGATCCAAAATGAGGTGCCCTGTCTTTTTTGTGGTCCTTAATCCGTGCCTCTCTGCAGGGTTGCTACCCTTGCATTTCATCCATTGAAGGACATCCTGCAGCAGGTGTTTCCAAGTGCTTTCCCGGGACACTTTCTCCTGGGCCGTCTCAGTGCAGCCTGCAGGCAGCCCTGCTGAAATCTGGCCGGGTGTGGAGCTCTATCATGCAAGCAAAGCCCCTGGAGCCTAAAAAGAGAGGAGTGTTCCCATTTGTGTGTGAGCACCAGAAGATTATGCCATAACACTGGTGACGGGGCACTTCTTGGAGAGTTACCCTGCATGCTCAAAATCAAGGTAATATCATTGCAGTCGGGGCAGGCAAAAGCACAGCTATGATATAAAGGGTCTGCAAGCTCCCATATTTTATATGTGTATACATATATATGTACATATATGTATACGCTTTTTTTTTTTACTGTTTGTTTCAACTAACTATTTAGCAAACTTGAGTGAAATTACTGCAGACAGAAATCGTGTTGCACGATTTTTGAATAATAAGCCTCCTTCTTGTATGCCAAACTGGAGACAAATAGCACCTGTTGATGCAGCCTGAGAGATTCTCATCGCTAGGGCAGAAAGGTCCTTCTCATGTGCCACCACTGTGCAAGAGGGAAGTGCAGAGCTGCCTGCTTCCATGGCAAACAGGATTCTGGGCATGACACCGGGCCCAGGGCATCTCTGGTAACTGGCACGTCTGCCTATGAATGGGGCTTCCAGCTCTATACCCACATTTCAAGCCTATTTTCTCACATCCTTCTGCCAGTAATGACTGTTGGTGGCTGCTTTCCTCTCTTCTGCTGAACTGCACCCCCTTATTTGCTCATCTACAGCGTGCTGCCATTCAGCACCTCCCCTCCCATTTCCAGTGTATGTGTGGTGCCTGCAAGAGGAATTGGAGAGTGAGGAGCAATCCCTGGGTCAGTAATTCTTTAGAAAAAGGAGTGTCGGAGCACTGCTCTTCCCACTGCTCTTCCTGGTGCTACAGTTCTGAGAGAGAGCGAGCTGTGGACTGGCTCCTGTAATCCCAGCTGCTAGTATCTGTAACACTTAAGTCTGTCTTTGGAGTCTTTTTTCCCTTGGGAGGGCACTCCTGACCTCTCTCTGAGATGGATCTGGTGAAAAAATAGGGCAGAAGAGAACTCTGAAAGCTATATCACCCATTTCCCACCATAAGCAACATGGATCTTCATTCTGCCTCATCTGTTTGTGAGCTTAAGGATGAAAAGTCTGGTCTAAATGGTCCCTATCTGGTAGCAAGACAAATGATACACATTTGTGCTGTTCCTGCAGCCTTACTCTTCTGTTAGCTTTTGTTTTACCTTTCACATCTCTTTTGGTTGCATTTTTTTAATATCTGTGTAGATTGTACTTCCTTCTCTCAGTTTCCTTCTGCAAAGCCCTCAGCAATACTTGGTCGTTTTCCCTATTTCAGTCTCAGGTCTCAAGGTTATGCTGTCTCACTCTCTGAAGGATGGCACGCCTCATATTTACTGGCAGAACAGCTATGGATGCTGCTGTTGTTTTTCAATTCACGCAGGTGCATTTCCTCTGCTTTTCATGGCATTGCAATTGTAGAATTTTTTCAATGTCTTCAGTGTCCTTGAGCCCATGATTAAATGAAGCATGCAGAATGCAATCTTTTGTTGGGATGTCCACACTAAATGGTCCACTATCCACCCAATCACGGAAAATGGTTCTCCAATATGAATTCTGAACACTTCAAGCCTGGTGAAATCAGTAAAACCTTTTTTGTTCTCCACCTTTCCTCTGTAAATTCTTTCCTAGTACTAAGTAAACAGTTCATGGTAGACTAGGGTTCAAATTCACTTCTTGCCTAGCAAGGAAGAGCAGTGATTGCCACTAGAAAACTTTATGAGAAATCTGGAAGATACAACTGCACATTCTTCCATTTGCCATCCTTTTCTTTCTTTGTGTCCCAGCAAACAGATGCCTCTTTTTTTAATTATTTTTAATTTTAGTGTCTTACTGGCTTTTTAAACACCTTGAGGAAAGGGGTGTTTTTCTTTCCACTGTTCCATCATTTACGTCTGTCCTCCCATGGATACACTGGTACGAGTTACATCAGTGTGACTATACAGTGTGACCAGGCTCTTCTAGATAGTCCATGCATGGAGATTGTAATGTTTAGCATAAAATTTCTTTATTTGAACACACCCGCTGCTGCCCCGGAGTTTTCATTCACCCCAAAATCTAGGTTAAAATTAGCAAAATACGCTACTTCAATACACGGTTCCATGAAAAATATCAGCGTGCTTCAGTTGCTATTCTCTGTAATATGCTCACCACTTCTTCAATACACGGTTCCATGAAAAATATCAGCGTGCTTCAGTTGCTATTCTCTGTAATATGCTCACCACCCTGGTGCTGCCTGTTCCCAGTCTCGCCAAGACGACAGACCAGGGTTCAAGCCAGCTCTAGTCCATTGCTGTCTGTGTTTTGTGCCTTAACTGACTTGACTGGGACAAATTGTTCAGTGTTGCACTGTCATAATATTTTAAAGGTTTTTAAGTGGAGTCAAAATCATACTATCATGTTGGCAGTTTTCTATAATGTATTTAAATCCACGCCTTGGTAGCAGGACATCATTTTATCAGCAAACTGCAAAAAAAAAAAAAAGGTATTTTCAGCTGTATGTAATTTCTTCTCCTCGCTAGAGATACTGCTCTTCAGATAACCCAAACAAATTTTCAGCCATTTTTGATAATTTTGAACAAATGACCAGAGATAGTGCAGTGAATTTCACTATTAAATTTGAGCTGGCTTGTCTGAAAAGGCTTAAGATGCACACCTAAATCAATCCAAGCTGAAAACAGGGGAAAAAATTAAATTAGTTCCTTTCTTTGGCCATTCATCTTCCTGTTCAACTATAAAATTGTTGAAACTAATTATGGCACAACCATTGATTATAAAAATAATATTTCTGAAATATGAGCTATAAATATAAGAGTATTTTAATGAAAATTGACATGTTAGTTCCAAGTTCTTAAATAAAACATGATTCCTTGTTGTGCAAATATCCTAGAGTGAGGGAATGTTGCTAATTACAGAAAGCTCTGTGGTAATCTATGACAAAAGGGAATAAATCATAATTAATAATCTCGAGATTCCAAAGAGCTTTTTTTTTCCTCAAAGCATCATTAGAAAAAGAAACAAGATGGGAGACTCAAAAGAAAACCCAGAGGTCTTGCAAGAGGAAAAGAAAGTGAATTGGAAATGAGTATCGTCAATTAAAAAAAGTAAAATAGGATAGATAATTATTAGCAGGCATCTACCACTGAAGGAAAAGTCTCCAAGACTGACAATTTAAAGGGCACAAGAGACGTGTAGTCCTACATTTATGTTATCATTTTCTCTTAAATTCAAAAGAGCTACAAAATTTGCTAAGGAAGACATGTGGTACCCAGTTCAGCTTGTTGAAATAGAATAAGATCTGCTGATATCTGAAACAAATTCTGTTTCTCTTGAGGAAGGCCACGGTAAAGATTTTATGTTTTAAATTAGAAGATATTGCACTCTACTGCCTGGCAGGAACAAGTTGAAACTTCCATTATGAGCTTTTGGATAGCCTGCAGTCATGAATTAAGATCATGGCTTAATCAGCTTGTGGTTAACACTTGTTATACCCTGGGAACTAATGAGTGACTTACCTCAAAGTCTGTGGAAGAATGTATGCTCTCAGTGACTCCAGGGAGTTGTGAGTGTTTCAGGGATGAGCCATGGTTTGTAACACATGGTATTTTGGGTTACTGTTAGCCTTTCTAACACGCTTCTGCTTAGAAACAAGCATGACAGGAGGGACAATTGTGCTATGACAGGGGTACGTGCGCCAGGTTTGACTAATACAAATAGCTTAAGGATCCTCAAGGGCCTTTAAATCGCTGCCAGATTCACCAACAGATCTTTTCAATTACATATCACACTGTGGCTTGACTGTAATGTCATTAGCTATACGATTTTAATCCAATTTGCTGTCACTGAAGACTTCATGCACTGTCCTTCAGGTCAATTTCCTGAAAGCTCTGACAGCCTGGGTGAAGCCATCTCTCCCAGCCTATTTTTAACACAGTTCCTTCTCTTGCTGAGCTTATAAATTTATTAATAGAGTTCAATTCTTTCAGGCTTTACATGTTAATGCAAAATGAGACTTATGCAATCAAAAGTCTCAGTTGTCAAGTGGCTAAAACTTAGGTAGTGACAGGCTGTGGCTCGGTTACTCTGTGAAAGCTGTCACAGCCACATTAAAGTAGTACTGTCTGCTATGAAGCTGTGAAATCCAGCTCCCTGTTTTAACTGTTTAGCAGCCTACACTGTTTGCGTTGGATGTAGCAGGAGAAAACGAAAGGCAGATAATGGTCTGTGTATTACAGAAGTATTTTTGGAGATTTTCTGAAGAAATATTGCAGATGCTTGGTTCTGCTGTTAATCCCATGCATTGTTCATGCCACATCTCTATGCACAGAATAACAATAAGTCCAGCTGGTCTGTAGTACGTATGTTGAGTACTTATACACTCTTCAACACCTGTCAAAGCATAACCCTATTTATTGAAGTCCAAAGTTAACATTAGCCCCCATTTCATCAAGAGCACCAGACTCCACAGATAGATTTTCAGTCTAGCCACCAGGTTTATCCTGGCTGATTTTATACCGGGGTGGAGAAGAGATACCTTGATGGTGTCTACAAATCTTTCTCAATTTTCCTTTAAACAGCTCCAACTGAACATTCACCTCTTTTATGTTACACACAAATCTTGATATTTGGAATAAGCTGCAGTTGTTTTGTAAGCTGTTTGTTGTGAAATTTTTTCATTTTATCTCTGCAATATTTGACTGCTGCTATCCGTATCTGGTTTGAATCAACTTATTTAAAGGTTTGGGGGATAGGATCCATTTTCTTTTTCGTTTTTGTGGGATCATAGTTCATACATTAAATTTTAAGCCAAAGCAGTAGGAATTTCATCAGCAATGACTGAGAAAATGAAAGGATGCAGTTGTTAGGTTTCATCTTTAAAACTGCACCCAATTTAATTCTGATGTGGAATATATATCTATTTTTCTGGTTTCATTTTGGTTTCCGTATCCTATTTGTAGTGGCTGAGCATTCTCAGCAGGGATGGGGCCTCAGAACATGAGAGAGATGTCCTGACTTAGAATGGAAGACAGAAACAGCCAAAAAAGTACCATTGGTCAGTGATGGTGGGTGCTCTTGAGTCTGACACAAACGGTTTAAGGTCTCTTCCAGCTTGTTGTAGCTGGTGCAGTACACAGTGTACACAATTTAGGCAACTGTCATTTATGAAGAAACACTCAAAGCCACCAAATTATATGTTAAGAAGGTTTCGAACTTTTTAAACCAGGAGCTTCCTGTTGGTTTTCAGTTTTCATTTTTTACTGAGAAAGAAGATAGATCAATTATGATTTAGGCTTTTCAGAACTTGTAATTTTATTCTTGGCTCTGTCTGAACTTCTGTCAATGACAGCACTAAGGCTGGAGTTCGTGTGCAAGCACTCCTAGTGTTTTGGTCTCTAATTCCTGCTCTTTTTACTTTGGAACAGAAAAAAATATTGCTTTAAATTGATATTTGAGTTATGTTCTGTTCCACCACCGTAAGTAAAGCAGAAAAATTCTGTTGCGAAGATAAACTTGCATAATGGCAGGAAGCTGTTCAGCAAAGAGATGAAATTGGAGAGAAATTTTTTAATTTGGTTTTCCCATCATCTTAACATAATAAGCAAAGCAATTTTGTACAGCAGGTCAAACAGCCTACAAATGCAATTTATCAGTACCAGAGGGATATGACAAGAAATTGTAGCAGAGGGGCCATGTTGCATTTAAGGAAAGGGAGTGCTGCAAAGCCCTTTCTCCTTTTACTCTTTAGTCTTGCCTGAGCACTCAATTTAGGATTGAAGGTGGAACTAAATTCTCATTTTCTATGGTTGTTAGGAAAATCATGTTATCCTCATTATTCTTTAATCTGTGTCTCTTTAAAAAGGGTGGGTGAACTCTTTATGTCAATCTAGCATCTCTTAACTACTCAGTGTTGCTAGCAGCATTATTCCAGGAATCCTCCACGCTAAGAAACTGTTAAAGTCCTTGGACTTCAGTACTGCATCCAAAAGGCATTAAGAAAGTCACATTTAATATCCTAATTCATGTAAGTTCGTTCCGGAATTATCTGGTTGCCTATAATTTCTGCACAATATGAGATAATTAACCACAGCAACAACAAAATCATGTTAAATACCATCCAGTAGTCCATAACCGTGTTACTTGTGAATTTAAAACCCCTGAACATTTCTTTCCAAGCTTTTTGTGCCCTGCTGCTCTGCTGCTAACAATAATACTTAAAGGTATGAATCACTTCGGTGCTCTGCCTCAAATCCTGCATCTTCTTTGGTGAAACTTGCCATTCAGACCTGCTCTGGGGTGAAGAACATGGGTGTCACATGCAGACGGTCTCCAAATGACCTCTCTTTAGCCTCTGAAAACCATCTCAGCACAATTTATTACTGTGGCACACAACAGGGATTTAGAGCTGAGCTGAGTCAAGTGCTGCAGTCGATGAAGATCTAAGGAGATGAAGAGCCAGGGGTTTATTTTCACAGGTGTGTAAATGTGCGGGCAGGGCTCGGCTTTGTGGTGCTGGACGGGAGCTGCAGGTGAAGGAAGTTTAATTTATCATGCCCAAAACCTGCCATTATGTGTAGTAGTGATCTATTTTTCCTATGTGCTCCAGTCTCCCTGCTCCTGTTTGGCTTTTTTCCTTCAAACATATTTGGACAGAACAACTTTTCCTGCTGTCCTACGCACCCTTTAGGCTTTGGCGCCCTATTGAAATACAAACCAGAAATAGGCAGTTGCATCCTAAATGCCCCTTTGCCTTTTCCCCACTAAGTGGAGTTATTTCCACTGGCTTAAATCAGCGCACAAGCCTGAGAGGCTGCCAGTGTTCTGCAGAGACTGAGTGGTTCTGCTTACCGCATTTTGGGGTAGTTCTCTTCTGATACCTTAAATAACCTGATTTACTGACAGTTTTATGCTTTCTTCCCTCGGGCCACGTCAGGAAGGACAGGCGGCCAGGTCCATGCCGTTCCGCATCGCGGTGCTGCTGCGAAGGCACTGCACCCCGCCTGTGCTCATCCATGGTCCCAGCTCTTCAATCAGCGACAGCTAGCCCAGTGTACTTGCCTTGGGACTGAATTTTGGGTGTGTTTTTTGTTCCCCTTCAAGTTACGTCCAAACTGCTTATGCTACACACGCAGCAGTGTGGTATGGAATGTTTTACTACTAAGTTGAGGGCACGGAGAGCAAGCAGTGAAGTTGATCATTTCGATCTCGAAGGCAAGATTTAAAAATTACCATTGGAACACCTCCCGCTTTTCCATTTTCCCCGCAGGATTATTTGTGTACCAAATTTATCAGAAAGGTACACTGTGGAATTACCTTCCCACTGGTTTTCAGCTAGACCAAGTGAAAAGCAGGCTGCTTCAAGAACTTAAATTTTGCCAACAATAATTTTGCTGTTTCCAAAGAGCTCCACACAGGTGTCTGCCAAATGTTCCCAAATCTGTCCTGGGAAACAATTTGTACAAGTGTTTTTATGCGGAACTGGCTAGCACAGAGAAGAGTGCAAGTTCATGCTCACTGCAAAGTGGAAACCCCTGGTTCAGCAGATGCAGGCACTTTCCCAAGCATTTCGAGCATGCAGAATTTCAAACTGCATGGGAAATGGCCAGAGTCACAAAACCTGGGCAGCGCTAATCTGGCAGTGATGAGTCATTGTTTGTTGGTAATAGAATTCTTTAAAGAAAGGAGTGAGTCATCCTGTGCAATACCGAGCAGGAATTGAATTGCCTCTGGGCACAGAATTACAGGAAAGTAAAGCCAGGGAAATCCTTCTAGCGCTGCAGTAAAAGCACACAGATTACAGGTGCTGATGCTAAATTGATCAGTCAAAGAGAACAGGAGAGACATGTGACTCCAAGCGCTAGCCAGCAGAACAGTTTTAGCCAGAATGTCCTAGATGACCTCTCAGCAGAAGATTATGTATGCTTTGTTGCTATCCTGGTTTCTGACATGGGAACCTTGTCCAAATCTGCCCGAACGATCTGAAAGCAGTCTTTGTGATAGCACAAAATCTTATCTCAAAGCATTTTTAAACTGGTCCTCAATTCAGTATTTCAAGAAAGTGCACAGAGTGGTGAATTTTGTGGCAGGGAATCACTACCCAGTGATTCACCCATCAGCCTGTCTGGAACGTGGGGAAGAACTTCTGAGCAGCTTGAAAGCTACCTTTCTGCCTTCTTGATCTGGAGTTGCTATGAGAACTGCGCAGGCCCCTCGGGTAAATTAACACTTGCACCTTCAGGGCTGCCTGAAATTTGTATAATGCTGCATGTTGAAAGCTGTGTCTTATATCCTCAGTGCCTTGTCTCGTGACAGTAAAACGTGCTTGTTTCACAGAATCACAGGAGGGTTGAGGTTAGAAAACCATCGGGAGATTCTGAAGCCAGGCTTACTACTAAAATAAGGATCAGCTAGAGCAGGTTGCTCAGAGATATGTCCGGCTCAGTCACGAGCTTCTTCAAGATGAATGTCACAACTTCTCTGACCAGCGTTTTCCAGTATTTGATCACAGTCCAAGTAGCTAAGTTTTTCTTTAGATTTTTTTTTTAATTACTCTTCTCTCGGACTTGCTGTATATAACTTGTCTATAGCTAGACTGGAGTCTCAAAGCTGTTGCAGACGCATTACTCACCAGCAACAAAGGGCTGGTGTTCTTCTACGCCTTGTTCAACCATTCCACTTGTACAGGGCGTATACCTGCTGAGGGTACAGCTCACCAGAGGGGCTTTGCAGATTGCTGCTGTGAGAGTTGTATGCACTGTGCCGCTATCTGTCAGGCAGCCTGACCTGTGCCGTGATGCATTTCTGCAACCGCGGCAGTGCCGTGCTGCTGACAAAAGCAACCCCCTCGCAATACCTGGGATGAGCTGATTTGCTTGCGGGAGGGTTCTTGCAGCTGTGGGGCTCGGCACTTCTTGCAGTCTGCTCAGCGCAGCGTCTCAAGCGTACCTGATTTCTCAGTTCATCTCTGACCGCTGTTTGTACAGCATGGGAGTGCCCATGAAACAAAACTCACACTGCTTTTCCCAAGCCTGCCTTTCTCTAGAGTGAACTAAGGGCTAAGGGCAAGTCTGTCTTTTTTCCGATCTCTGTCACAGTGATGAAGGGTGAACGTACTTTCATTTTTAGGTCACTCTTCGAGACATGTACTGCATTCCAGCCAATAATGTCCCCATCTGTTCTCAAGCTTCTGGCATCGGCGGCCGGTTGGTTCAGACTGGTAACACATCCCAAGTCTGGTCAGGAGGACCCCAAATCCTCCTAATAGCAGAGGACTCTTACTTATCCCTGACATCAAATGCTGGAATGACAGATGCCCAAACATGGGTCATACCAGCACCCTCTTTTAATGCATTATTCTTTCTTTTGGCGACAGTAGCAAATCATCAAATTTTATAAGGAGACACAGAACACAGGCAATTTGGGAAAAAAATAAATTTTCCAAAGATTTGGTAGCTGTACTAACCAGCACATTTGATGCACTGTTCATGCCACGAAACTGAAAATGCAAATGTTGCCTGGCAATTTGTACCATTGTGTTTAGAGTATTTTTCATTCTCTCTTCTAAGTCACTCATTTCTGTGATGTCCTCAGGAGCTGGTGATGCTGAGAGGTACAAACAAACCGAACCTTCCCAGATCTTCTCCAACCCTTAGATAAGGAAAATGGATGTCAAGTGTGCAATAAGCTTGGGTCTCATTAGACAAACCTTAACCAGCTGGCCTGGCTACTTTCTGAACTGAGAGGAACACAGATTTCAAAGTAGGACATGATGGCATTAATTTCACATGGTGTATGTGAAATTGTGTGGAATATTTCCCTAGCGGGTTGATTTGTAGGTGTGGGTAAATTTGCAGGTTAGTAATTTTGAGATACATTTATACTGACCTCTGTAATTTATATAATCTGTCTAACATCATTGAAGTATCTTAGTTCCTTTGGATCATGAGGACTCTTTTAGAGTTTGTAGGAGAATACCAGTTCAATAGACTTATGAAACTACTCACTTGAGTGTGGTTTTCTGATTATATTCACCATCTGAGTACTCCACCCGAAATCTGAACTTCTGGTTTCCGTATGTCTGCGTGCATAGGTGTATGATCTGTTTTCATGCAATATCAGTTTTATCCCCTGCGGAGAATTTCCTGTAACAGGGTAGAATATGAAAATTATTTATAAAAAATGTTAACACTAGGTTTGTGCCATTGTGTGAACACAGTAAAGAGTGGCTTCTGCATTTGCTGTAGTAGAAGAGAAAAAAGCCTGCACAACATCAGTACTTGATGGAACTTTCGGTATCAGTTCAGAAGAAGATTCACTGATGATGCTAGACATTTGCTGCCTACGTTGTTGCACAGCAGGTGCATGAGCACGAAAATATTAGTGAGTTGCATGCAAAGATGGTCCTTATTTCCAGCATTAACCACTAATAAGACTCATAATTCTTCTAACTTCCTGTCAGCTTTTCAAAAGCACTGGTGAGGAGTGTTGGTGCAGAATGTACAGGCTGTGGGGTTCGGAACATGGGACTTCAGGGCCAGCTTTTTGACTGCTCAATGGAAACAGTGACTTTTATTTTCTTCCACCACATTTGGCAGTTTATGCTGAAAGACAAAATCTGTTTTACATTACAGATTTCACAGATTTCACGTGCAAGCTGGTAGAAAGATGCTACTTCTGAAATTATTCTTTTGTAGTTTCTGCGCTGGCTGTCTTTTGACACTGTTTGGGAAAGGGCAGGAGGACAGAGGAAAAGGAGCACAGGAAAGCTCTCTGTGTACCGTTCCATCATTCACAACATGATGATCAATTTAAGCAACTTGGGACCTGGTTACCCACTGTCAAATACTGAGTATGTGACATTTTGCTTTCCTCTGCTATGCCTACTGGATGGCTTTGTTGCTACATGCGTGCCATCTTTTTCTGATTCACTTTCCAAGTAGGAATTGGAAGTGAATGTTTTTCATCTGCTTCTGGCAGTTTACAAAGCATTAGCCTTTGATTTTTTTTTTTTTAACAGCTATTTGCCTCATTTTCTTCTTATCTTTCAGCTGAGTGTCCCTGCAGTTGCCTTGATTCTCCCTGGGATTTCAGAGGCATAGAGCAGCAGCAGCAGCAGCACAGATCTGCTGACTAACAGGTTCCTGAGAGCTCTGTAAGTTCTTGTTGGTCTTGTTTGGCTGTGCTTTGTAGGTAGAGGAGTCACTGGTGTGATAAGTATATCTGAAGTTTCTGTCCTCTGCTGTGCTTCTGCAAAGAGCTGCATGTCCCAGCAGATGGAGTAAGATTAACAGCAAATCCACAGCCACTGGTGTGTGCTGGTTTCCATCACAATTTAAATGCAAACTGGATGTCATACTGCTAACAATATATATATAGGCTATAGTCAGCTGACTGGAAGGTCCAGATACTTGCCCCTGCTATGCTGTTGTGTGAGACAGTGTTAGCTGGGATGGCAGATGTCTCAGAAGTAAATTAACATTAACAGCCAACTGGAAACTATTTACTTCCCCAAGGTCCACAGGCATCCTCTTGTGCTTACCTCAAAGAGAGAAATCAGGGAAGGATGTCAGCAATTCTTAGTGAAATAGTTATTCAGTCTTTTATTGATGAAAAAAATATGGATTTTTTTTTTCCCCCATAATTCAGCATCTTTTCATATAGAACAAAAACAATGTCACAGGGAGAAAACCTGTATTATTCAAAAGCCCATAATTCTGCAGAACATTTTGCAAACATAAACAACAAACCTTGGGTGGCCTACACAATCAAAAATACATGTCTTTTCTGTTGCCAGCAGCGGGAGTATGCCAAGAACTGAGTCAGAAATTACCCCCAGGAAGTTTGTTTTTGAAAGTAGGCAGGTTGTGTTAGGCTGCATGGTGAGCCTGTAGGGGTAGGAGGCTATCCGTGTGCCGTGAGTTTGAATGTCATTATTGCGCTTGCTTAGGCTTGTAGGTTCCGGCAGGGCCCCTGAAAATGCTGGAGAAATAATAAAAACACATCTAGGGATCCAATCCATGTTTGTTTTCTTGTGGTTTTCTTTTATTTTGTTGGGGTTTTTTTTCATTTTTAAATACAGTTACTGCTTCTATGAGTAAACTAGGAAAACTGGTATCTTTCCTGCTTGAAAACTCTGGTATCTTCTGCTATATTGATATTCATATTCCTGGTGCTATGTTTTGTTACCTCTGCAGAAGATTATGCTTCTTTATTTCCTTTGGTAAACTACTGCTTTTTCCCCCCGTCTTTTTTACTGCAGATTTGGCTTTAATTCAGTGACTGAAATCATAAATGTATGTGTTTGTAATTTAATGGTTAGCAGCCATCTTGCTAAAACCTTGATCTAGAACATACTAAGTTAAAAACATGTTCAAGTGGTTTTTAACATGACTTCTGACATGAAGCAATAATGTAATGCTGTTGAATAAACTGCCCATGCTGAATGCTAGAAGGTGAAACTTGTACTGGAACAATGATATGCTATGTCAGCTTCCGATAAAACTGTATAAAATTATCATTTTCGTGGTACATTTATCATACAGAGTCATTCACCATCCCATCCCTGAAAAAGGAAAACAAACAATAAAACAAAAAAATCCCCCTCCAAAAACCCTCTCATTAAAAACATGCACATTACTTAATCTGTATACATATATATGCATGTAGGTATGTATGTATCTGGTAAGATTATGTAACTGCTGTTTCTTTCCCTTTCTATTTTAGTTTCTCAGCATGACTGCAGTTGTCTACAGAGATAATTGGAATATTTTTGCTCCTGTTGCCCTGAAGAAGAAGGGCAGAAGTGTTGTTGCTGTTTCACAGACGAAGAGAAAAGAGGTCAAGTGGATTTTTCTCAAGGTCGCACAATGAAATCTGCGACAGAGCTGTGATTTGAAGCCAAATCTCCTGAACCACAGAATTTAGACTATTAAAAGATCAGAATATATCCGATGTAACAACCATGAAGACAGCCAAACCAAATGCATCATTTTTATGCCCTTCCTCCTCCTTCACCCTGACCCCCCCCAACATACCAGCAAATTATGTGCTTTGCTTAAAAGTTGTCCCAGCTCTTTATCATTACACTTTGTAAAGCTTGATTGGACTGCTGGCGTGGGAGTGCTGCACAGAAACTGCAATTTTCAAAAGAATATTTATTTTGAAGTAGATATGCGCCTGATTGTTTTTTTTCTTTAAATCAACTGGCAATAAAGGTAAGACATTCAGCTCCTGGTCGTGAAAGAGGGGATTCCAGATCTTTCTCAATTTCTATCTTTAAAATGCACCTATGATGAACTACTTTCAGAAGAAGTTTAATTTATCATGCCCAAAACCTGCCATTATGTGTAGTAGTGATCTATTTTTCCTATGTGCTCCAGTCTCCCTGCTCCTGTTTGACTTTTTTCCTTCAAACATATTTGGACAGAACGACTTTTCCTGCTGTCCTGTGCACCCTTTAAGCTTTGGCGCCCTATTGAAATACAAACCAGAAATAGGCAGCTGCATCCTAAATGCCCCTTTGCCTTTTCCCCACTAAGTGGAGTTATTTCCACTGGCTTAAATCAGCGCACAAGCCTGAGAGGCTGCCAGTGTTCTGCAGAGACTGAGTGGTTCTGCTTACCGCATTTTGGGGTAGTCCTCTTCTGATACCTTAAAATAACCTGATTTACTGACAGTTTGGTCTATCTACTTTAGCACTCAGCTCTTTCATTTTAACCTTGTCAGGGTTATCCCCGATCTCTTGTGCGTTGATTAGTTTGGAAACTGGAGCTAGGTATGTTCAGGTGTGCAGAGCTGTAACAGCTTTCCCCCGCACCTGGCAGTTTCTGTTCTCATTGGCAAATCTCAGCTCCAGAAACGCTGTGCGTTTTTTCTTTCTTTGTTTCTTTTCTTTTTGCCCTCTTCATTTTTGGCAGGCTGGGCTGCTTCTGGACAGATTTCATTTAGGATCATGTATCTGCTGGCTGCAAAGCTTCTGCTGATTTCTGCTGCTTCCCTGACTCACTTTGTCCCTTGCAAACAGCCAGAGATAGGCTCTCTTAGAAAACTTTGCCACACTGGATGACTCAGGCAAAGGATATAGGTATCCATAACTTTTAACTCTGGAGGTTATAGCACTCAGCAAACTTCCCTGGACTCGGTAGCTTTCTGTCTTCACTCATGGAAGGAAAATTAGAGGAAAATGTTAGCGGATTAATAGGTCCCTTGGTCCCTAAGCATTCATTTCTGTGAAGAGGGAAATTGTTCTGAGATGGGAGGATTTGCTGCCCCGAGTAAATGCGAAGTAAGGCAGCCTACCAGCGCAGTGCCAGGACATTCGTGATTTATTTCACCGAAATTGGACTTGTTGGTCTGTTTTGAGAAAGTCGCTGTACTGCGCTGTTATGCTTCCATTGATACGGCATTGGAAGGCACCACCAGATCTATCTCCATCAGCACTTCAGTCGTATCCTCCACTGGTTTTGAAGAATGCATTGAAGTGAAGTGGGGCATTGGAACACGCTCCTCAGGGAAGCAGTGGAATCACCATTCCTGGAGCTATTTAAAAATATGCAGAGGAGGTGCCTAGGGACTTGGTTTAGTGGTGGACATGGCAGTGATAGGTTAATTGTTGGACTTGATATCTCAGTGTTATTTTCCAGCCTTAATGATACTACTGTTCCATGGTGCTATTATTCCAAATGTCTGCAAACTCCTTCTGTGTGCAGACGAAGTTTGTGACTCTGGTACTGTTGAAAAATAAGTACTATTTCTGAAGCAGAAAAAACCCCACAAGAACAAAACATGGTGGCTTTGAATGGATGCCTGGAAAACGGTGAGAACGTGCCAAGTTATATATTTTTCCTAAGAGCATACTTGTTTGCATCTGCTGTGGGGATTTTCTGAATAAATTGTTTCTTTCTGTTTAAGAGAATCTGTTCTTAGTGTTTCTCTGGTATTCCTCAGATTCTAGTAAACTTCAAGAATTTAGATCTTTTGACTAGAGGTACTACCAGCACAATGAGACACTGTATGAGGAGCTGCCTCTACAGGATTATTTTGATCCTGGTCTCTCATTCTTTGTGTAATACTTCTTGGAGGTCATGGTGAAATGGTGATCACTCCAGAAGAGCTCACTTTCTCCTGCAGTTTCCATGTGGCCTCACAGGTGACTTCTAACATTCCCAGTCTGTCCTAGCCACTCTATGCTTTAGATATTTGAGAGATTTTGAACAGCCCAGCAGAACAGAGACATTTTTCCTGCTTCTGTCTTAGGTTCTGTTTTTGTATTATGGTCTCTGGCCAAAAAAAGGCATGTAATTCTAAAGAAGATAACAGAAACTTGCTGTTTTGCAAAGATGTCTTTCTGTGTGATTGAGTGTTTTAGGTTGGTCACAGGATCACCAGCAAAGGTACTGGCAAAACCAGGTTTAATACAGCAGTGGTAATTAAAATGAAGTTCATTGCCCAGTTCACTCTACTAGTTGCTATATGGTTAAAGTACACAGATGAAAAATTGGACTGAAACATAAAATCAATTAATCTGAAACTAAAATCAACTAAAAATTGTCTATGTGGAGCCTGATGGTGGAAAAGTGTAAAGATGGGAAAGGGTAAGGATGGAAAAGAAAGGGAGGCTCTCCCACAGAGTCATAAGTCTCAATGTGGACTCCTGTGCAAAACCTAGCTCTGGACCTGAACAGTGGTTTGTTCAACAGCACTAAAACAATAATCTAATTTAAACAATTTACAAAAGATTCTATAGAGTGCACTTCAAACCCTATTTATAGGCCTAATTTATCAATCTGAAGTACTTAAGAGAACCCAGGCACATTTTCTGTAGCACATTCGCACAGACCTAGGGTATGTACAAGCTACCTGCGGAAATTCTCCCTCAGGCTCAGTGAAGTGCTCGTATCGGGCGTCTGCATCCTCTCGACAGGCAAAGGTCTGAGCCTTGAGGAGCGGGAGTGCGGCCCAGGCTTTGTCATCACTGTTTGGCAGTGGTCCCTCAAGTGCGGCGAATCTGAGTGTTCTCTGGCTCTGAGAGAACCCCTTCCAAGGGAGGCTGCTGCTTACAGCCCGCTGTGCTCCAGGAGAGCTCAAAGGGTCTCACTCAGGACCGCTGTTTATAGGCTTGTTGCAGTGCATCCAACGCCCAAGCAGGTGTTTCCGTGTTAGGAAAAGAGTTTCAGTTTCACCCCTGAAAATTTAAGGAGGAAGAACCAGAAACTTCCATGCTCCTCTCACTGTAATTGGCCCAGTGGCAAGACAAAAGCACCTGTTGGAGCCTTGAGCTCTTCCTCAAAGAATGTCGCTATTTTCGATGGGCAGCAAGCCAAAAATCCCTCNCTCATAAACTCAAGAGGAGCTGAGCTGAGGCGCTGCTGTTCATCAAGAATAAGGCCTAATGAGCATTTCTGAGATCATAGCATGGCCTGAGGTTCAGGCCTCAGGGAGAAATGGACTGCCAGGCTTTCTAATGTTTCTGCCATGGGGTTTTTCTTCAGTGTATTTTGAGCATTTTTTGGTTTGAGTGGCTTTTAAGTTGATGTTGTTTTTCCTCTAACGAGCCAAAACTAACTTNCGTCTTGCTAATTATCCTTAAGCCATTTCTGGGAGGTTGCTGGCAACCCCCAGAGTGCGATGAATCTTCATGGGGCTGATAACACGCTGGCCTCATGCAGAAATTCGTCAGAGGCTCACAAGAGAATTGGCTTTTAACACATTGACAGCCTGGCTACTATTCAAGTTGGTAACTTTCTTTTAAAGTTCAATAAGAAAAATGTTGTTCCTCTTGGCTTGTTTTCCAGGTGAAAAAAAAAAATAAGTTTCCAATGGTGTTTGTTGAAACCAGCAGCTTTTTGTACAGCAGCAGTTCCTGGGAGCAGACAGTGTTCCTCATAAACTCAAGAGGAGCTGAGCTGAGGCGCTGCTGTTCATCAAGAATAAGGCCTAATGAGCATTTCTGAGATCATAGCATGGCCTGAGGTTCAGGCCTCAGGGAGAAATGGACTGCCAGGCTTTCTAATGTTTCTGCCATGGGGTTTTTCTTCAGTGTATTTTGAGCATTTTTTGGTTTGAGTGGCTTTTAAGTTGATGTTGTTTTTCCTCTAACGAGCCAAAACTAACTTCTGACTTCCAGCGGAAAGAAATTTGTGACAATGAAAACTTTTTTCAGCTCCCAATTTCCTTATTTTGATGGAAAAAAAAGAGGCTATGGGCTGAAACTCCGTATTTTCACTTAGAGTGAAAGGAATATTTTAAAGGCTTTTTTCAACTTCAGAAAAAATTTTGAAAATGCTAGTTGAGGAACCTCCAATGTACAGATTGGACTTGCTGTCATGTAAGCATCTGTTTTCTGTCAAATATTCCTTGACACACTCTCTGTCCATAATAAATTTCATGAATAAAGCAAACAGTAAAAAATGTGTTCTGCCTGCAAGACAAAAGTCAGAAGTCCTGTGCTGGTATAAATAGCCTTCAAATACAATTCAAACAACCATTTTCATTAATCATCTTTAAAATTTATAATGCAATAGTAGAGTAAAATGCAAAATATTAAATATTATTATTCTATTCACTTAATTGAAATGGAAAATTACTAGGGAAAATGAAAGATCATTCTGATCTTTTTTATACTGTCACTTCTAAAAGATTTTGTCCCTAACCACAGCAGGAAACTATTTGGAGAATACTATTCTGATGTCCTAAGCATCTTCACCTACGTATAACATTGAATCCTTTGCCAGACTTTTAGTCAGTCTTGCTTCCCTGCTATAAAATCTTCCTTTATGGTAGTCCTCATTTTCCCTGCATGTCTGGAATGTCCTTATTACCGCCCTATGGGTTTTCACCAGAAGTGCTCAACACCTTTCGGAAGGACTACGCTCCAGACAAATGCAGCTGTCTCTCATTTCTGCTGTGGCTTGCTGAAACAGAAGATCACTTTTTTCTCCCGGCAAGTCCATCCCTGTACAGTGCTGGTTTTTCCACAGCAGTCCAACACTACTTATGAAGCCTCATAGCTCACAGGCTGCTCCAGGCTTCGTAGAGTCTGGAGTGGCTCTGTGGCATTTTCCACACCATTATTTCCACCAGATGATTGTTTTGGACCCCAGTGCGTGTTCAAAGTTTTCCGCATCTGGCAGAATAAGTGGCATGCTACCATAGATGGCTATCCTGCAAATAAGAGGACCAATAAACTTTGGTATTTAGTGGCAGCTGCCAATACAAGCCCTAACAGTGATTTCTGTGCCCAATCAAGCCAGCTGAAAGCTTTGAGGATGCTTAGAGTGCCATGGTCTAATGCAGTAAAAATACCATTTCTGATCCCTGACTTCTGCTCTTTGTTTTGACTGCAGCTGAGCCCATAGCAGCTGCAGTGGTGAATTCAAATCGTCTAACAGATCGCCCTGAAGATGTGTGTGACTATTTCAAAGTAGACAGTTGTCTGGACATGCTTGGCATTGCTAATTGCTGTTTTATGTGCCTAGAATGGATGTTATGCCTCGGGGCATCAGCCTGTAGAAATAGAAATAATTAATCCACCTGCAGTATCCCAAAAATTGCCTGCAGGGTGTCCACAGAACCCCAGGGCTCCATGCTGCTCCTATCAATATCTAGCTGTGAGGATAACATCCTTATAAATTGCAACCAATTTCAGGCACCCAAGCCGAAATGTAGTGCTTAAGTGAAGAGAGAAGAGGGCATAGAGGGCAGTGAGGAAAGGCAATTTAAAAGGATGAAGTTGCTCTTGAACTGCTAGGTTTGCTTCTTTCTTCAGGGGTGAATTAGCTTGAAGGACCGACCCTACAAGCCTACTGCTAGCGTACATCAGCAGAAACTCTAACCCCAAATCTCTACAGTTCAATAGCTTTTGAGCTGTCTCATTCCTCTGCCGTTCCTTTGGCGCGGTGTACGCAGGCGTGGCGGTGCATGCGATGTATGCGTAGGGCCAGCAGTCTGCTGGATTGCTCATCTGTCGGGGTGCGCGTACGTATCCCGTGGCACGGGCAGGTCTCCTCATGGCTTGGGGCTGTCAGCGTATTATCTGGCGCTGCTCCGCTGGCCTCCGCCAGGCCCTGCCGCCGCGGTACCGCATCGAGGCCTTTGCTCCTGCAAGGCGAATCCTTTGTCTTCCCTCAGCCAAATGGAGGTTCTCCCTCTAGTCGCAGCCCTGAGGGAGTAGTGCAAGGCTCTTCTACATCTGCAGGGTCAGCCCCGCGTTTATTTTACCTGTTCTGTGAAGTCATATCCATTTTTGTCTCATCCATATAGGTTTAGTTATAATCTTCATATATGGACCATGAAGGATATATTTCACCAGCTATGGAGGAAAAACTATGAGATGGTTAACTAATGTCTGTGTTAAGATTGAAGCTTGTGCCTTACCAACAGCATTAAAACCATTGTTCTATTACTATTTCTTGAATATTCTGATTTCATACAGCTCTTCAGCCAGTGCGAGTGGAGCTGTTTTCTAAGAGCATGTAAGAAGAGGATTCAGGGGTCTATCCTGAGCCTCTTAGCTGACATGGGAATACCAAATAATGTTTTTCATGGGTACATAACAGACATAGTGCTAGACAAGGCAAGACACTGATTATACCATTATATGTTGTTGTTCAGCATTTTTTGCTAAGATAAGAACTAAATCTCATATTCCACCCACAAAAAGATATTAGTCCTTGTCAAAAAGCCTTGGAAAATAAAAAGGAAATAATGCTGGTTTAATTTTTGCTAGTTGACCATTGCTTTTATTTATATAGGCTAGAGAAGCTAGAGGTTGGATAAATAAGTGGGAATCATTTGTATAAAGCTGGTGAGCTGGAATTCCCACTGACTATTTCAGTTACGTTTCTTTCCTCCTCTTTTATTGCCTGCTGTTTCCAGATTCGAAGAAGAGGCAACGTAGAATGAAATGCTGCTAGTTCTGTAAGAAATACATCATCCAGACCACAACTGATTAGAGGGCCTACTAAGCAATGCATGCTGGAAAAAGCAATTAATCTGCTGAGAAGTAATTTTCCAAGTGCAACATTTTTCACTGAATAAATATTATAGAGGTATCTCATTATTTAGGTCTCCTATGAGTTAGCATCCTTCTCTCTTTCTTGCAAATGTCTTAAGAGAAGAGGTAGCCTAGATTCAGACTGTACATATTCCTCTTCCTGGAATTTAAGCAAAATTTTGATGTCTTGGAAGCACTTTCATCACTGATTTTTTTTCTCAGAGGTTCTGCTGCTGTCTCTGTATCCCTCTTTCCACGGAAATTCAAGTCAGGCATCCAGTTTGTCACGATGTCAGCTTAGGATCATTTTAAACCAGCCTCTGTGTGCTGACCTACATGACATCTCACTGCTTCCTTCAGTGGTCTAGGAGAGGCAGTCACCGAACTGGCCTTTTGCTCTCCTTTTGTGCGCTGATTCGCCACTAATGGAGGTGTGTAGCGGTGTGCTAAATTCCAAGCCAGGCGTTTTCCCATCCCTGCCCTGCCAGCCCAGCTGTCTGCCCGCATTAACCGTGCTTTGTGAGAAGCGTTTTTGCAGCCACAGTTTGGAGTAAAATTGGTAAAGGGTATCTGGGGGTGGACAATGAAGAGAAGGTGAAGGGTACCTCCTCAATCTTAATCAACCTGCTTTGGCCTGAGCCGGCTCCAGCCAGCCAGAAGTGGTCGCTTTCCCTCTCTTTCACTCCGTACAACTCACAGCAGGCATGCCCGACAGTCAACAACATATTTACAGGGACTAGGCCAGGCTGTGACCGTTCACTGCCTACATAAATCATACAACCAGGCCTCCAGATGCAACAAAAAAATGGAGGCTTCTCTGCTTCAAGCTTTCGTACTATGTTAGAATTGGCTTTGGACAGTCAGTTCAGGGAGATCACGGTAAGAAAGCTTAAGGGCCCCTTCGGACAGAATGGACAATAATTTTGCTGTCTCTGTGATGTGATTCTTGTGAAAACAGTCCAGCAGCATTGTTGGTTTCTGATACAGTCGGGTGTGTAACATAAGAGCGTTCTGCTAGACAAGTACGTGTGCCTGGAGTGTTCCCTCCCCACGCGTGAATTTTTCTCAGCATTTTCCTCCATCTTCTTTAGAGACAGACAAGGCAGCTGCTCTATTCCTGCTGTTACTTCATGTATTTGATTGTGTCTCTCCCAAAGCAAATCCCATCCCAGGATACGGAACGTGGAAGCAGGAGGGACAGGCTTTCCACCCAGCTCACAGCCACATCAAAAGCGTTGGGCTATCTCAGCATTGTACGCAGCAGATTGTTTCTAACAAGAAACAACAACAACAGCAAAAAATTCTGGAGATTCCTAGGTGGAAAGGAATCACAGTGAGGAATCTCGTGCAGAAATTTCCGTGCTACCACTCTGTGTACTGTGTGAGTTTCTCACTGTAGAAGCGTAGGGAGTCACCATGCAGTGTGGGGAGACAGTCCTGTCCTTCTGCAGCACAGCAGCCCTCTAGGAAATTCAAGCCATGACGGCTGTACCTATTGTTATTGGTCTGATAGCTTTTAGAAGTATGAAAACGTACAAAATTCCGAAAGAACTGTTCAACCATGATAGCCCCTCAGGTGGGCTCCTTCCCTGCCTGGTGAGGCCCAGCACAGTTACTGGTTTTAATGAGCATAAACAAGCCGGAAGCAACACAATGGATGAAAATCAAATCCTGCCCAAAAAAGAAGAGGTGAGTGAAAAGCCATTACTAATGGTGTATTAAAGCAGCGTGTATGCAAAATTATTTATCTATGCAAAATTAATTGTTGACATCTGTGTTTCTGTAACTAGGGAGAGCTAACTACACAGAAATAAAGGATTTACTTGAACTGTAGTATGCATTACTTGGATCCAGAGTCCTTTCTATCTGCCTGGCACCCAGCTAAAATCATCCTTCATTACTGACAGTGAAACAAAAAACCATTGCAAAAGAAGCTCAAAGGTAGTATCGTATGACTCCAGTTGCTGTAAATTGGGGATCTTCTTCATTATTCTTCATTTGCTGGGTGAGAAAGAACCATTTACATCAGTGTTGCTGCCAGATTCGGTGACAATGAGTCTCTTCCTCTTTTCCCTTCTTTCTCTCCTTTCACACCACTCTCCAGCAACACTAAAAGAAGGATTGAGAGAACACAGAACACAAATTGATAGAGAGAAGGTGGGAATGGCACTGCCCCTCAAAGCTGGAAGCTGTTAAAACATCTTGGGCACAAAGAGGTGATGAAACACATATTTGCTGCATGTAAAATGAAATTGCAATCATCGATCCTGCTTTGTCCATGCAAAGTTGCATTAAGGCTGATTTTGAAGCTGGTCTATAGCATGTTTATGGAAATGCAAAGTAAGAGTTACTTGTTTAAAGAGTCAAACTAATGTAAAAAGAGATATATGTAGGTAAAAAATACTTGAAGTTGTTGTATTTTATATATATTTGGTTTTGTTTTATTTCACTTTAAACATCTAGGCTGTGTGTAAAGAGAGTTTTATCAGGTAAGCTCTTTCTCTTGTGGAACAACTCGTCAGTGTCTGGAGTACTGGCAAGAGTGAAGAGATCAAAATTCAGAGTAACAAATAAAAAAATTGCTGATAAGGGTCTTCACATGGTTTTTCGGTATGCAAGATGTAGCTAGTGAAGTTTTCTGCCGTCTGGAAGACAAACAGCATTTCCTTTCTTGTGCTGTTGTACAGAGTAAATCTGCTGTATTGGAAAGAAGTCCTGATTTCATGCTGCCTTCCCAGCCCCAGAGGTTTTTAGACCTAGAGACCCCAAATATCCTCAGAGATTTCTTGAGATATATACTACCCTCCCTTGCCAGGGCTGTACACAAGAGCACAGTGTCTGTTGCTCTCCATTTCTTTTTGGTAACTTCATATGCCAATCAGCTGGGGGAGAAAAAAATGATGCATTTGTTGATTGTTGCTGAACTGTGGTGATCCGTGCTGCACATCCCTTCAGTGTCCATTCGGCACGGTGACAGCAAACTGAATTTGGTGTTGCTGATATTTACAAAGTGAAAAAAGCTTTCATTTCTTCAATAAATCTTTCAGTGTACTTCACAGAAGAGCTGTTTAAATAGGACACAACACTGAAATCAAACCAACTCTTCCTCCGAGCAGTGCCACAAGGAACAGACAACACTCAAGCGCTTTCTGCTATGCACTACCAGCTCTGTGCCTCAACTAGACAAACAGGAATCTTCTGCCTCTCTCAGAGAACCAGTTTTGCCCCCTGAGACAAACTCCAGAACACCATCTTTAGCAACAATAACACAGCTGGGCTTGGGATACAAATCACGCTGACCAGTTTTTGCCTGCGTTTCGTGTTATGCTGGGTTTGATTTATAATATCGGCATGGCACAATTTATCCAAGTCTTGATAAAGGTACAGTGGGTGCACACCGTAGAATTGAACATGCCGTCATTCATACTTCTGAAAAAGACAACACAAAACCTTCTGAAAGATCTGCCTGACCTTGTGTGGAAAGAGGTTAAAACCAGAATAGTGCATTCATCGATGTGTGTGGAGAGAGTGAAAAGGAAACTCAGATGGGTCTAGGCACTTCCCCCAGGTTTCCTAAAGGCAATACTTAACTTAAAAAAGAAAGTATAAAAGTCAGTATTATTTCTGCTAAACATTATAGGGCAAATAAAACTCTCTAGAAACACAGAGAAATGTTCCTGTCTTAAACCTTAATAATGGTAGCAAACAGTCCCACACTTATCATCACATCTCATGCATCTAATAGGCATGTGGCACAATACATTTTTCTCTGAGTGATGCAGCTGCTGTTTGCATCCTCCTTGGACACCCTTTAGACTACATAAAAAGTGGAGTGTAATTACACTGAATAAAAGGTGATGTTCTTCTGCAAAACACCAGATTTATAGGGCCCATTTGTATTTTATCAAATCCACTTTAAAGCTGCAGTCTTCATTAGTTGGAGGCATTCTCCTTGACGAGTGCAAGAGAAGCAGCCCTCAGACTGCTCGCTGACAAGATGGAATTGCGTTTCAGTGTTGCAGAGGTACATGGGGTAGAAAGCCACAACGCTGAAGTGCTCTCATTGATCGCAGTTCCATAGCCTGAGAGTGACTGCAGAAGGGTCTCCTGAGGGAGGTCCAGAGCCTGGCCATGCTCCCTGCCTGTGTTAAAGGACAACTTGTAACCAAAAAAATTCTTACAAATCATAAAAATTCAAGACAAAAACCAAAACCCTCAAAGTGTGACATTTGCAGCAATCATACCTACTGGCTCTGCTCCTGTTGCTGAGCACAACCAAAAGAGTCTGGCTCCTTCTTGTTTGCAGCTTCCCTTCAGGTTTTTGCATATTGATGGAGAACCTGCTGAGCCTTCTCTTTGTCAGGCTGAACGGTCCTTGCTCTCTCAGCCTTTCCTCGTAGGACAGGTGCCCCAGTCAATCACCTTTGTGGCATTTTGATGGACTCTCTCCAGTACGCCTGTACCTCTATCTCATACTGGGAAGCCCACAGCAGGACTCAGACCTCCAGGAGTGGCCTCACCAGTGCTGAGGAGAGGGGAAGGATCCTCTCCGCCGACCTGCTTGCAACACCCTTCCCAGTAAAGCCCAGGACATTATCCTTCTTTGTACAAGGAGTGCAAGGGTGAAGAACTGGCTCACGTTCAGCTTGGTTTCCACCAGAGCCCCCAGGTCTTTTTCTGCCCAGATGCTTCCCAATTTGCATAGCTCTCAGCTTCTTCTGGTGACTGGGCTGCTCATCCCCGGGTGCAGGACTTTTCACTTATCCTTGTTGAATTATAGAGTTTCGGTCCGCCCACTTCTCCAGCCTGTCACCATCTCTCAGGATGCCAGTGCAATCCTCTGGCATACTCCTCCGTTTTGTATTACCTGCAGACTTACTGAGGATATGCTCTGAGACATCATTCAGATCTCTGATGAAGATGTTGACTAGGATTGAACCTTATATTGGTTGTCACGGGGGTATGATGCTATTTACTGACCTCTAAATACACCTTGCTCCATGGATCTCCTCATTCGTGACCCAGCTCTTCACTTGTTTCTTAGTCCAACTCATTGCCTTCTCACCCAGCCTATACATTAACATCTTGCCTAAGAGGATCCTACGGGAGATAGTATTAAAAGCTTTACTGAAGTTCAGGTAGACTAAATCCATTGCCCTCCATTCCTCTACTGAGTAGGTAATCCTCCCATACTGTTCCTCAGTGCTGAACTAAAATTTCCCCCTTGCTTCACCGATATCAAATGCTAACTTTGACTTCCCATAAAAGGTGGTATCTCATTCATAGCAGATGAGTGTAAATCGGTGTTTCACCACCAGGACAGTCAGGCAGCTCTGTTTACAAGAGAGGGAATTTTTATCTGAAGTCATTCAACTGGACAATGTATAACAGGCTAATGCTGACCTGAATTCCTGCTTGGGGCCGTTACCCCTGATAATTACTGGAAGGACTGTCTGGAGAAGACATCAGCAGCAGGTTGTAGCCTGTCTATCCTCCTTTAATTCTGACCACCAAAGCATCCTCTAGTAGGGAATGCAGTACTTCCATGTGCCTCTGGACCTCACGGCAACAGAGAGGCTGAAGGGAGGAGGAAAGCCCGGCAGATCTCAACAGGAAGCTATGATGAGTGAAGTGCAGATCAGAACGGGGGGAAACAGGTTTCAGAAAGAACCTGGGTGCAGTCCAGCCTTTACCCTGTCCTCTTCCTTCTAGGATAAGGGATTTGGCCGATACAAAATTCTTTGCTGCCCCCTTAGTGTGATGAAGAATCAAGAAAACAAATGTTCCCTTCTCAAAATGACACTCCAGGGAAGAAATGAAGCTGGATGCCCTGTAGTTGCCTAGCCTGCATCTTTCATATGGTCTTCCCCTTTCAGGAAATTTCCTCATTGAAGGGGAAAAGTTTTCCAGCTGAAGAAATATATGGAAGTACATTTTATTCTATTTTATTCTATTTTATTTCATTTTATTTTATAAAGTTCTGCCACTGTGTTTGAACACTCCCCCCCCTCTCAATATTATTTCTTGAGATAATATCACAGCCTTTCATGAGATTTATTTTTGACTGGTTTCATTATAACAAGATCATATCGAGTATAGTCACAGGGATAACTGGATGCCCTAGGTGATGCCTCAGCTCAGTTCAGTAAGTATTCTGTTAATATGCAGTGTGTGGTTGCCTATAGTCATAACATTTCTATTCTGATCAAATAATCTTTTACAGTTGTAATACATTCACAGGAGGGCATTTAAATATAAATTTCCTGGAGAGTATTTGGGTTAATGTCATAAATAAAAAGGACTCATTCTAACAATATTGTTCACTGTGCCTTCATTACTTGCATAAATCTTTTTCTTCCCCAGCTGCTTTAGGAGAACATTTTGTCTACATAAAACATTGATTTTATTTGGTAGTTTTACACACTTTATTAAGGCTGAATTTTTTAAAATATAACTTTTAATATGATATTATAAAATTTTGTGTTGATATTACTTTGTGTTGCTTGGCCATTTACATCTGGTGCTTGAGGTCAGGCACCCCTCAGAAGGACAGGATGCTGATCTCATGATCAAAACAGCTCTTGGGAGCAAGAGTAAGAAACTATTGGACCAGTGCCATAGGATTTTCAGTGTCTTCCCACACAGCCTGTGAAAACTAGTGTAATATTCTCTCATCTTCATCTGTTTCCGTGGATTGCTCAATGAGGCACCAATGTGTGTAGTGACAGCTCTTATGGGTGTGATCCAGTTATTGTAAATGAATGTCCGTTGAGAGAGGAAAAAAGCGAACATGCACCCGAGCTCCTTGTTAGACAGCAAGGGAACTATCCTGGTTATTCCCTCTGCCCTCAGTGAGTTTCTTGGTGACTTGGATTACATATTTTTCTGATGTCCGATGGTCAGAAAATTTCGGATCTTTCTGTATTACCTTGGCTGAGGAAATGATATAAGGGATGAGGAATATATTGAGATCAGAAAGCTTACAGAACTTGAGAAGCTAGTCCATAATGAGGAAGTAAAAAGATCCCAAATCTTTGTTACCCTTATAGAATCGTGACAGGATATTTGACCTCCTCTCCTTCCCTTCCTGGTCTTATCTGTACTGAACACTCCAGAATCACTGAAAATCTTTTCCACTAACTCTCTTCAAAGAGCACTGGAAAAAATCTCTGTGTACTTTGACAGAGTTATAAATGTAATAAAAAGGGCTGCAGAAATGTCATGTTTGTCTATAAAGTCTGCATTACTTCTGGGAATATTTATTCTTGAAAAAAAAAAAAAAAACCCAAACCAAAAAGGAAGAGAAAATAAACCAAATTGTATTTTAAAAATAATCCAGTTTCATGTGAGATATGAGCTCAATCATCTTTTATATGGGATTTGCATGTTAATTCATTAATTATTCCTAAGGCCTGGTTCAGCCAAGTTGATTTCCTCTAATTCTACAGGCTTTAGTACTCTTGCTAAAGTCTAAAGGAATCAGTTATTTCATTGTAGATAAACTCTGCTTAATGATTTGTTAAGCTGGGATAGAAAGTGCAGAATCAGGCAGAGGAAGGCTGTAAAAGGGACATAATGCCTACCTTCATGTCTCACTGAAGGACTATCTCTATCTAAGACATCCTGGCACATCATTGCCTAGCCTCTCTTTAAAAGCTTCCAAAGGTGAATGTCACAATTCTCCCCACAGCCCATTTTGCCTGATTTCCCTTAGCGTAACACACATCTCCCTTACGTTTATTTAATTCCACTGCTTCCTGTCCTATCTACTTTGCACATAAGAAATGTTATTCTCTGGCTCTTTACAGCAGCCCTTTATCTGTCCGAGTCAGTTGGTGGAGCTCCTTGCAAGTCTTTTCTGGGAATTCCAGCTATGTAAACATATGCTTATTCTTTCTGCTTGCCCGGTGTGCCACGTATATATCTCAAAATGTCAGGCCCCTATACTGCAAACAGTGTTCTTGCTGAAGCCTTTGTTGGGATTTCATCTTGCATTCTCTTGTCATGCATCTCAGAAGAGATTTTCCTTTTTACGTTTAATTTTCTGTCAGTATTTAGTGCTTTGAACTGTTTAATGAGATGAACTCTTTGTCGTGATGTGGAATCAACCAGTAATTTGAACATTACCACTGACACAACAGTAAAATGTTGAGTTCCACATAGGCTGATTATGGTAGGCAGAAGGGAGCTTCAGACAAATTCATCAGAGAAACCCTCACATTGAGTCATGAGGTGCAGAAAGGGCCTTCCTGCTTCCTAAAGACCTTCTCACTTGGGATCCACATTTAGCCTCACAAAAGGAGAATTTTTACTCCAATTAATCCTTCATGAGCGTGTTTGGATCTAGACAGCAGTTTTACCTTTCAAACATCTCTGTATTCTTTATCACGGGTCCAAG
>WBMY01005631.1:54464-68330 GCA_013397315.1 Donacobius atricapilla
AAAAAAAAAAAAAAAAAAAAAAAAGGAAAGCAGCAAGTGTAGGGAGTTTCCTCGCTCCAAACTCTCAGCCACAATAGAAAAGGCCATTCTCTGGAAATTCTGTCTGAGAGAGGGGCCAAACAGTATCACAGGATGCCAGGAGAGGTTGTGCAGACTTTGGGTATCATGGAGATACCCAAGACCCAACTGGATTCATTCCTGGGTACCCTTCTCTAACTCACTCTGCTTCAGCGGGCAGGCTGGACTAGAGGATCACAAGCAACCCTTTCAAACATCACAGTTCTGTGGTTCTGTGAAGTGAATGAGCTCTGTTCTGTGGGTTAACTGCCTGTTGCCTTTTGGTGCTGCCAGTTTTAACAGATTCTGGCCCTTCTGAATGATAGACTTGGATTTTACTTCCATTTTGCTGAGAGAAAATGGCATTCTTCTGCTTAAAACCATGTAACTTTTACTGTTCATTGCTCCTCGCAAATTGTTGCTATTCATTGCCCTGCAACAAGCAGGCTGTTACACTGAAAATCTTGTTTATGGACAAGAAGGAAGCACATTTCATTTATTACTAAAGCCAAGAACCTAATGTTTATTAAACTGAAATATCAAGGCATTTTTCAGTTTTAATCCAACTCCAAGTGCTGCAAAAATGAAGGAATAGCAATGCAGTGGGAGAACTGCTATGAAGTTGTCATCACACATACATTCTCTCATTCATTTTACCCCTTTCTGTGTTGTACTTACCCTTTCACCGTCTCCCTGTCTCAAGAGGCTCGTCACTGGTGTGGGAGGATATCATGGGCAAATGTCATTGTAAGCTGTCAGCTTCCAGAGTCCTTTGCCAGGAGGAATGTTCACGTTATGAATTCTTCTTTGCCCCTCGAGGGTCACTTGGGATAATTTTTATATGTTGCTGAGATACTACTCCCTTCTACAGTGGGCCCCGTTACAGCAGCTCCGTGTTACACCCCAGCTGAACACACCATGGGCCATCTCAGCATGTTCTCTCTTTGTTCTGTGCACCACCCTTGGAGCCGGTTTGTCCAGCTCTCGGTTCACACCTCAGCTGACCATGGCAGCTCTGCTCCTCTGTGCCACCTCCCGTGTCCTTCTCAAGGCCTCTGCTGTCCTGCCACGCCTGGGTTTGTCAGCACGTTGTCATCAGGCTGCTCTTGTGTAAATCTCGTTGCACACGGAGCAGCAGCAGCTTGTCATTGCTGTCTGTGCAAAAACTGTGGTCACACCACACGGAGAGAAGCAAAAGTTAAACAAAGATCAGGCACAGGAACCTGATCGGCCGGAGGAATTGCTGCCACAGCCAAGAGAAGCAACGTAAAGCTACAGGCAGGTCCAGGCAAGTTCAGAGAGGGCAAACTGAGAGGTCTCAGCTCACAGGCCTCGCACATGGCTTGCAGAGCTTGCAGTCTAATTTACTAGCAATGGCAGGGCTGTGTCAGAGGGCTGCGTGGTTACCCCACCGCTGGGGTCTGCTCAAGGCTGCTGGCATACTGTGATCATAGCAGTTGTCTCCTCATGCCGCAGTCCTGTCTCATCTTCAATTAACACCTGCTTCCCAGAGAACACCTTGTCTTTAACAACCGTGTCCTGGCTACTCTCTCTCTCCTTCTTCAGCAGCCTCTTCTGAAATACCCTCATCAGCTTGATGGGCTAAAGGACACTTCTGCCTGATAGTGGTACTTTTCCAACTCTCTTTTTCAAATTACTATTTGTTCATCAAGTTAATTCATGTATTTAGTTGGAGCAAAATTATTACCACAAGCCCTAGGGGTCTCATCTGCTTATCTGCCATTGAATTCTCCTCTTTTTTTTTTGTTTTTTTTTCCCCTCATCATTATCTTTGGCAGACTTCTGTCTATTGGCTGGTGTGCTCGTTCTCAATATAAAATGAACAGATATCCCATTTGCCTCCAGACTGATAGTCCATTTGTCATTTGATACAGCGCTGTCTACTGCTCCTGCATACAATCTCTCTGCTGCTGTTTTCAGCCTCTTTGTGCTACTCTGTTTTCAAATGTCCAAAGAGACTTGTAGGGAGATGAGGCTCCTGCATCCTGTGCCAGCATGACCTCAGTCTGCAGTGTCTATTGCAGCAAAAATAAAAGCCCACATTGTTTCCTGTCTTACGATCTCTGGACGCTTTTCTGTCTTAGATATTTCCATTATTTGGGCTCATGTTCAAAATGGCAAAGCTTTGTGGTCCTTATCACAGACTTATGATATGTAAGCCTTCCTCAAAATGTAAAATTATCATCGCTTTATCAAAATTAATTTGGGATCTTACATGATTTCTTCCTCTGCTGTCAACATCCTCCACCCCCTTAGAGTTTTATATCTCTGCTTTTCTATAATGTCTACATGGTTCTAGCCCTACCAATTGAAAGAAATGTTCTTCAGGCTTCTGCTGATTGCCAAGTTTTTTCCTACCTGCCTTTTTCTTGTATTACATCAGCAAAACAACCATTTTCTGGACATCCAATGCCACTCCAGCACATTTCTCTCACCCTATTATTTCAGAAGGGCTCTTGATTCATTTCTCTCTTGACAGCTTGCACTGCCAATAATCAGTCAGTACTAACTAGATCAGCAGAGATCTGAGACCTATTGCCTTCTCTGCATTTTCCTGAGTGGAAAAGTGTAGCCAGAGCCTCTTCATTTCACAGCAGCTAGCTACTTCAAGGCCACTTCTGGGAGGATGACATAGAAATGTATTTTCCCACCCTTCCTAGATTAGTAACAAAATTAGACAGGCACATTTA
Organism: Donacobius atricapilla; assembly: GCA_013397315.1. Taxonomy (NCBI): domain Eukaryota; kingdom Metazoa; phylum Chordata; class Aves; order Passeriformes; family Mimidae; genus Donacobius; species Donacobius atricapilla. The sequence continues at coordinate 57,233 of WBMY01005631.1, forward strand.
ATCTGTCTTTTCTTCTATCTATATGATGTTATTCCACTTGATACAGACTCAGATTTTATCTTGCTTCTTTTTTTTAAAAAAAAAGGCCTTTTTTGTATATTTACCCAGAATTTTTTAACACCTCCTCTCTTCTCCTTCTCACACCCAATTTTAAATTTTAAACAAACAAAGCTGAAACTGGTTGAGGTACAGAGATCTCCAAGGGGAAAGAAATCCAAATACCACGTGCCTGACTCAGGGGAAGACTGGCGGAACTCAGTCCTTTTTGGAGGCAGTAACCAGCTGGTCAGTGTACTTCTGTTTGTACCAGACAGTGCTCCAGCAGCTCCAGGTCATTGGTGGCACACACTGCCTCCACCCCACTCAGAAGGGAGAAAGGAGCAATGGTGGAGAGGTGAGGGATGCCGGCGGATGGGAAAGGTGCTGATTTATGAGGAGATACGAGGGCAGATGACAGAAATCTCTGGGCCCTTTGGCCTCATCTGCTTTGTGGCACTTGGAACCACCCCTTCAAATTGCTGTGCAGCAAGTGCACTATGCTACATGGCTGCAGTTGTGGTCATGGAGAAGGGGGGAAAGTGCTGGAAGTGCTCTTGAAACCTTATTTTACCCATCTGTCAAACGGCATTGATAATGACTGCCTTGGGCATGGGCTTGATTAGAAACTGTAGTGTTAGGCTGCAGTCTCTGTCATGTGTTACCCTTTTGCTTGGTGCTGCTTTTCCCGCAGCATTTCAGCGATTGAGAGGTACTTGTTGTTCTGAGCCTGATTCTTGAACATCTCTGAAGCGCAACAACCAGCGTTTGCAGAAGAGGTCACTCAAGTTGGGAAAAAAATATTTCTGCCAAAACATTCTTGCAGGCTATAAATGTACAGATCTGAGCTAAGAGATGTTTCTGACTCAAAGGACTCTTTGGACAGCATTCAGAATTCATTAAATATGTGGATGTGGGTACCTTTACTTTATCCATGTTTGAAAAGAAGTCGTGAAACCATACTGCTATCCAGCAGCCCTCTTTTTGCCGTAATCATGGGTTCCAAGCACAGAAAAATACAGTTACAAACACATTGAGCAATGGTGTTAAGTATTTTGTTGCACGCCTTTTTGTTACCCTTGCCAAATTTTCTGAGTAAGTAATAAACTGACTTAAACACCACTCCACTAAATGAGGTGTAGATAATACACAGTTTGGTTAGCTCGTGCATTGTAAATATAGGTCTCATCAGATATTTTAGCAGCTAGCACTCTTCCTATTTATTTCTCAATTAAAGGCCATCTGCGGCAAGTTTTCTTCATGTTATTTCATGAATTAGCTGTAAAAATGCCAGCACACTCCACAAAACACCATTTGTAATGTTTCTTGCTGAATTAGACACTGCTAAATTGGACTAATCAATGCAAGTGTTTTCCGTTTGTGCCTTGTGGAGTCTGTTTCACTGTGTTTCCACCTTGGCATCACTAGAGTGAAAAAAACAAGGAAAACCTCTTAACTGTCCTCTGTACTAGGGATGTCCAGAACCTGGATTCATGCTCATCCCATGCCTTGTTCAAGGCTAAACTTGCTCCAGAGGGGAATCAGGGAAGGCAATAAATTGTTTCATTCTAAGAGCAACCTGTGTTCTCTGATGTGGAGTGTGAATTTTCACATCAGGGGTGCACTGAGCACTTGGGTTCTGCTCTGGACTGAGAACAGTGAGATGACAGAATAGCATCTTTCATCTGTTTCCATTCCTTGGGAAACCCATTTGAAGACAGGTCAATAGATCCCCTCCATTTGGCTGGGACTTGGGCTCCTGTATGTAATAAAAATTCCGGAGGAGTAAGCTCATACTTATTTTTGAAGGATCGTGTCTTATGAGATGTATCTGAGACAGCTGCCTTTGGAGGTTTAAGACACTTGGTTCCCTACCTACACTCTCAGTAGCTCACAAGAGGTATCAGATCTAATATGACTTATGCAAAGTATGTTTCTTATTCCTTGGCTAAAAAGGTTAGATTTGTCTCTGAGGAATGATTTTTAAAGGTTACTTTAATGTCAAATTAGTGGGTTTGATTTCATAGTAATACAATTTTCAGCGTTTGGTGGATTCTTTTAGTTAAAATAGCTATTGGGTGACATTTTAAAAGCAATCTGCTGTTTTGCCTGCTGAGACTTTAAAGCACAGCGATTAAAAATGGAAGGTCACAAAAGCATTATTAAAACAGTTGCCCTTAATTTTAAATGCGGAAGTACGATTTCTTCCCCTGGACACTTTCTGCTCGTATGCTTGTCCATATCAATATCTTGAGTACTATGCAGCTTCAGCTGCAGACCCTGACTCAGAATTGGATGTTCTCCTTGTGCTGGATGTAGGCCCACACTTAGTGCCCTTTCCCCGCTCCTGGAAATTTTCTCATGTAAACTCAGGAGGACTAGAAACAAATATGTTGAGAAATGGAGAGTAAATGGCTTGCATGAGGGCATGCTTCAGATCAGTAGCTGAGTTTGAACTGCAGCCCGGACCTTGCACACCTCTCTCGAGTGTGCTGACTACTTAACTCCTGGGTAAACTATGGAAGAATACCTTTCAGTCACCGCTGAATTAAAAAATTTGTTTGCTGTATCAAAAACTCCTGTGATGGTATAGTTGTTAACAGTGTCACTTCCATTATATTTTTCAAAAGAAAGGGTTGATCTCCAGATTTTTTTAAAATAGTACCTGGTTTTAAGGACCAAAAGAGCTATGTATAACTTATCATAGTCACGCAGTCTAAAATGTAAATGTTGGGACTTGGTTTGTCACAGAAGTTCCAGGGACCCTAGAGTCATCCTCTCCGAAAGTATCTATTCACACAGTAAGAGCCTGTTCCCAGGTTGTAGAATTTGAACCAGAGAGAAACTTTCTCTCTCCTTTCCATAAAGAGTTGTTGGCCTGCTTAATAGGATTTCTGAAGCAATGAACAATTGCTGCTGGTTCATCACCTTCCATTGTTTAAATGGACAACTTCCAATTTTTATTTCCTGCTTAGGAAGACTGAAAATCATCTCTGCTTACTTTTTATTCTCATTTGGCCTACTGTCTGTGATAGGTACTCCAAGTGGCAGCGATTACCTGGGGAGAAGGATGAAACCTTACCAGCACCCAGCTTGTCTTTCCAAACATGCTGAGGCACATTTAGATTCACCAAATGGCTCCTGTGGGCTTTGCACATGCTTGATCTGCTTGTGCAACCTCTCAGTTTGTACTCACATACACCAGAATGAGGTACCTGCACAAATGTGGGAATGGGGCACATGAGCCCTACCTTGGGCTCCAGCTTAGCTACTGAAAGCTGGTCCGGGATGCACTGATCTTGTGTGAGATTTTCTGTCGAATAAATACTCCTGTGGTAATAAGATAGAAGTCTAGAAGGTTTCACTTTTAAAACTTGCATTTATTTTCCTCTTTGGCTGGTCCATTGTAGAGACAGGGAAGTAAGGCAGAAACTACAGCAATTTTCTCTTTGAACCTTGCTTTTCCCGAATTCACTGTAATCCTAATTTGCAGACTTGACATTACACAGTCCCTCCTAAGAGTAAGAGGGTTCAATCTTCGTCATTTCTCCACATCTAAATGAATGCGTCATTCGAACAGCCCCATTTTGGCGTCTCTAGCTCTGCCAAGGCTTATTGGAAAACGCTGTCAGTATCTTCAGTTCAGACAGCCCATTCTTGGCAGGAGGACGTTTGGCAACAGCGTCATTTCCAGTCAGTAACTGAGCTCACTGAATGATACCTGCTGTACACCCAGGCCTACTGGCCTTGCTGTGTTCTGTTCTTTGGTTGCAAGAGGATGTCTTTAAAGCTCCTGTCAGGTAGCAGCCCAGAACTATCTGTGTTTTGCAGGATGCATGTCAGTGTCCATGCTGTTTATTGCGTTTTAGCTGAGACTGTGCTCCTCAGCTCCAGCTAAATATTCCCAGTAAGTGTGTTTTAAGGTCGCTCACAACGACAACAGCCCTAGGAAAACTGGCAATACATCTGCTTCAGATGCTGCAGAAAGCTTGCCCCGGGGCTAAAACTGAACAGCATTTTGCCTTGTAGCTGAGCAGAAAAGGAAAAGGAAAGCACGAAACTTCTGTGTCTCTTCTGCCAGAGAGCACAAGGGCATGAACTTTACTGGGTAGTATTTCCCATATTACCCTACAGGCGTGGAATGAAGGCTGGGCATGAAAATGGAATCAATTGCAAGAATGAGACTCCTGGGACTTGTACTGCAGGGGGAAAACTTGGAAAGGAGAGGCCTCATCTGTGCAGGTCTGCACCTAATTGTCGTCTGCAGGACTATCATTGCAGTCTGCAAGACTACCTACATCTGCACCTAATTGTAGTCTACAAGAAGAGTCAGTACCCATGTTTAGAGCTCTGTAATTCAGCCCATATTAACAAAGACAGAACAGAGTAGCCATGACCGGAATGCCTCTGACCTGGGAAAACCTCCACCTAGGTCTGACAGAGCTTCGGATCTAGAAGAGGCTGGAAGTTAGGACTGAGTCAGTGCTCATGGGTGATACACAGCAGGCAGCGCTTCACAGGGGGACAGGGAGCTACTGACATCCTAAGGCGAATGACAGCTTCCCCTCAGCCATCCCGCTGTTCAGCAGGTCCAGCGCCAGCGAGCGTTAGGCTTTGCACGATGTTGGTCTTAGATGTGCCTTTCTCTGTCCCTGTGGGAGTATCCAGAGGAGGCAGCTCTGATGCGCCCCTCGGATGACATGCATTTATGGTGAATGCCAGCACCTGGAAACAGCACGTCAGAGACCTGAGGTAGCTCTCACACAGTTCCTCTGAGTGCGTGTCCGTGGATAGCGCCTGTCAGCAATACGGATGCTGTCAGTGGAAAGGAGCGGCAGCCTCAGAGGAAGTGGCGGTCTGGCACCGGGGCTGCTATCAGGGACATCAGGAAATACAGTACGGGACAAGCATCCCTTCTACTGCCATAAAGATGGCACTAATTTCTCTCCTTTATTGCAAACCTGTACTTCTGGGATGTGTTTCCGTTTCCTTCTCCGATATTGTCTATACTACTCATGATATTTTCACCCACCTGGGCTGCCGTTCAAAACCTGGGGTGTTTCTTCTTACCTTATGAACCAGCACCTGGAGCTCCTGTCATCACGTGGTTGCTTTTCAGTGTGGCAGAAAAGTAGTCCCAAAGTTATTTCCGAAAGTGGCAAGGGCACACGACAAGACTTGGGCAATCTAACATGTAGTTGTGCCTTACCAGGTTCTGTGTTTAATTTTGCCGGGTTTTTTTTCCCTGCCATTCTCACAGCTCTTCTTAATAATGAAAGTTTTCACAGGATTTTATTCTGCATACTGCATCTGATTTTTGTTTTTTCTGGTCCCACATCAGACTTTTCTTAGTGCTTTCTTGCTGAAATTTCTTGCATCTCTTGGAAACAATCTTGTAGCATCACTTCTGTCCTTGTTAAACCTCAAGCAGCAATGCAACCTCTTTCTTCAATGCAACAACAGTACATTTATCCCTAAGTTTTGCTCTCATCACTCTGGGGTGACATTTGGCCCAGAGATCAAGAATGGATTGTCACAACTGGTCGTTTATGTACATCCTTTTAAGTGACTTGTGCTACCACAGGGAATCTTATCTCATTGCCATCGGTAGCTGTGTTAAATAGAAAGATGTAATTGCATTTGGAGGCAAGACAGCACTGGTGGGTGTGGATGGACATGGCATCACGAGAAGCAGTGGGTAGATTTTATTAGCGTAATAGAGAATTATGATTCACGCTCTTCTGTAGGCAAGTTTTAGAAGGATTTGTGGGAGAGCAAAGGGACATTAAGAGAGGTCCAAGGAACTCCTTTGAGAGGCCGAGGTTCCTTATGGAAAACACTTTTTTCAGAACAGGATGCTGGTCCCGTAGGCAGAACTCCTGACATGACACGGAAGAAGGTTTTAAACAGATGCGGATACCTTGGTTCTGAGCATAAGAGAAAGCCATGGAGTGAGCTGGTGAGCTTCTGTAAGAGTTATAATCATTCTGGTCTGTGTCAGAAAAGGATCTGGGTCTGTGCATGGCACAGCAGATTGTCCTTTTGGAGATGTTCCTTTCCTTCCAGCACTGTATTCAGAAGACATAAGCACAAAAGCAACCCATATTTTTTAATAATTGCTGGGACTGATGCAACTTTGTGAGTTGATTCTGTGCTGAATCTGGTGGTTCTGCAGATCTGCCAGCAGAAGGTATCAGTTCTGATCTATCAGGTTGTCTTGTCAGGCCAGAGAAGCACAGTTTGAGTCATGAAAGGCAGAACAGATTCCAAAAGAAGGCAACTAAGATAATCTGTGCTTTCTGAAGTTAAAGGTAAGCATGAAAGCCTGTGGAGCAAAATACTCATGCATGAGAAAAGAAACAAAAATACATCTGGATTTCCTATGATGTGAAATTGAAGTAGAAAATTACTGACCAGGATAAAATAAGTATTTTTCAGGGCAAATAAAAAAACCCATTTCTTTCAGCTTGCAGAAGTCTGTCCTGTGGTTTAAAGAAATCCATTGACCTTCTGTCTGGAGTCATATCTGCAGGTGACGTTCAGAACATTTTGTTTCCCGCAGTTTGCAAGCATTCAGTTTGCCAGATTTTTCTGTTCCGAACATACTAAAGCAGCACTATTGACTATTTCCAGAAATAGTGCTAGCTTGAGGTATTGAAATGCCAAGAGCTATTAAAAGAGAAATCAATCTGTTGGGCGGTATTTCCTGAAAGCTCCCGACTACTCTCTCGCATCTTGTTACCCAGACCCAACTGAGCATTAAGATCCAAGAAGAAATACCAAGAATGAGTATTTTTACTCAAAACTCCTTAACTATAGCAGTGCTTGGAACCTTAACCTTCCCAGAAGAAATGTCTCTGTCCTTTGTTATAGAGTGCTTCTCTTTCAGTGTAAGCAGACAGCATGGCAAGATGGGGTTTAGAGGGCGCTTTGAGTGTTCTTTTATTCTGCACTTTTTGATTCTCTTTGTAATAACATTAGAGGCAAACCACGTGAGTTAAAAATGGTAATCCCACAGACCTTAATGGAAGATGAAGGTTCAGTGAGTCTATTTTTCCTGTAATGCAGTAGAGAGGGTTTAGGTAATTTCATGTCATGGGATGTTCCAGTACTTCTTTCAGGTCTCTTCATGCTTGTGGCTGTTTGTTCAGGTTTTTCAATCAAGAACAGGTTAAGTCTTTCAATAATAGTTGTGTTTCCTTCTAAGTCTCTTATTGCCTTGGGACATTTATTGAATTTTGCTTCTGTTTTGTCCATTATCTGCTCTGTGTGAAATGTTTATGCTCCGTCAGTGAAGCTCACCTTTTGAGAGAGCTGAGGAGGGAACAACTTCAGTCTTCAGGTTTCAGTCCTGGCCTTGCTTCTGCAGTCTCTACAGAACTATACACCATCAGATTGGTCTTCCAGAGCCCAGCTGTGCTAGTTTACACAGAGATACTGAAATGTGAAAGTGAGTCAAAGTGCGGTAGAAATGGCAAATCGTTCATGTGTGTTACTCTTTTGATGCCTTGTTTCACCTGGATGCATGACACTGGTCCTGAAACTCCTCATGCTATTTGCTGGCAAAGCTACTCAGTGAAGAAAAGATTTGCTGGGAACGTCCTTCCGTCAGAAAAAAATTGTGGGGATAAATGCAGCACTGAGCTTCCAAAGTTCCCACTATCATCCTAAGGTTACTCCTTAGACAGACTTGGATTTGTTGCAACTGAAATCAGGGCAGAGTCACTCTACTATTTGAGTTCTGCAGTAAAAGCATTAAGCTCTGCCTCAGCAGAGCAGTGTCCTTGAAGCTGGCTGGGACGCTGACCGCTGCCAGAAGCCCTTGTTTGGCTGCTGTCCTTCGCTCAGCCTGTACAGACCGCAGCGCCGTGGCAGGACTGCGTCACACTGCAGTGCGCGGTCACCAGCTCGCAGGGCAGACTTTGGGGACTGCAGGGCTACGCTGCAGAGATGCTGAGCTCTTCAGAAGCTGCAGTTCCATCCGCTTGAACGAGCAAAGTGTTTGCTGGCAGGATTAAGCTTGTTTTGCTGTCTGTCAGCAGATTGTGTTCTTCGCAGATATTTCTGTAAGAGCCAGGGGGCTAGAAGGAAAATCAACCCTCTGTTTCCCTGTCAGACGGGAGAAAAAGGGACTGGCTCTGAGAGGCTTCTCATATATATCGGGGTGCTGCCCCAGAGCAGGCTGCATGCTGCATTACTTGTAAAAACTATGCAGGAAGTCCCAAAATTTACCTCCTGTAGTATCAGAAAAGGGAGGAGAGACCAGCAACAGCACAAAACAGGCTGCTGGCGCAGAGCGAGAAAATCCTGCTCTGTAGGACTGCTGAGGGTGTTTCATTTGAACTGTCTGGCTTTCATCAGGAAAATCCAACAGGAGCCTGTAAATTTCTCCAGTATCTTTCTCAGGGCTAGGTAGGGCTGGTGCTACGGGACCGTGATGATGAATAGTTTGGCAGGATGAAGAGCATAACAATGGTGTTTTTGAGGTCGGAAAACTCTCTCCTTTTCTTCCACACCCCCTTAACCACCACTTGTGGTCCTGAAGAGTGAAAAATGGCGTGTTCAAAACAGCACCTTCAAACGAGTTGTTGATCAGAACTGCCTAAAGACAATAATTTTCCCTGAGAGTATTTAGCCTGGAAGCAGATGAGGAGGGCACTTCGGAGCAGACAGCTGCTGTAGGACATTCTTTGCACACCTGCTAATTGCTCTTGTCAAGGCGTCAAGGGATATTGCCCGTGTAGCACCTTTGTAGGGTCTTGCTCTCTCACAGCCAGTCGTGGGACAAGAAGAAATCACTGGAAGGTAGCTTTTTATGAGTTGAGGTAACCCGTTTTAGGATTGGCTTCAGATATTTATAATCTGTCCCTGTGCTCCTAATGAAGACAGCACAAAATGTTTTGATACCTTTTAACAGCTATATTTAGAGACAGACGGATCTCTCTCTCTCCAAAAGCAGCAGAGAGGGTTCTGTTGTACCCTTCAATGAGCAGATTTACCATTCAGGCTTCTCCCATTGCAGTCCCCACGTGGAATGTGGGGTGTCTAGACGAGGACTTCTGTCACAGACATGTATATTCAGATGCAAATAAATCCAATTATACGCGACTGTGCCCTTTTATACACGAGTATGGATAATTATGTAAAGCAGAGCTCTCCATCAGACGATCATACAAGGAGTACTGCTGTGTGAATAAAGGGAATAAAGCCCAGGATGGCGCCTACGTTTCTCACCAAAAGTGAGTTTCTACTAAGAAAAAAGTCTGCAGTAGCCCCTGAGCCCTACTGCTAAGGAGCAGAGGTTTGGGGTTGATGGAGACAGAAGACACGTGTCTGAGAGGGGAGGATGATGTTACACATGCCCTGTTTTTGTGAGCTCTCTGATGTGACCCGTTCATAGGGGAGGTCCTGTGGCAGGTGGGTGCTTGGCTAGACACGAGAAAGGCTGGTCTCAGGTTCCGCTGGGTTTTTTGTTTTGTTCTGATGTTTTTTTCAGGGTTAGACAGTAGTAGGAAACATATCCTTCTAAGACCAGTGTCACCCAAGAAATAGACAGGCCCCTTTTTGCCTGGCACTATAAACAAACAACCGCCTGCGTCTTGGCTGGTTTCACCTGGAATGGAGCAAGAAGAACCTTTCAGTACTCTGCTAAAAGGGTGGGAGACAAGACCTGACTGCGGAGCGATGATTTCTCCTGTGATTTCTGCAGAATGACACATTTTTCAGAAACCTATTTTTAATACACAGTCTGCTTTTCAGGCTAGTAAGAGCCAGCCTTGCACTTCTAAAACAATGGGCAGATCAAAATAAGATGTATGTGCAGCTTCAGTCCTGCACATTTCTTGTTCAGTTATTGTTTACATAACACATTCAGAAGGGACTTTCTGTCTATTTGGCTGTTAAATCTTTAAAAAATATTTAATCTGTGATCCATTGGTTGCCAAGGAGAGGGAATAAATAGACTGTTACCTTGTTATTATGCTTGCTTTTGTATTACCTGTGTAAGCTTAATGGTGATCTTTAGGAGAGATGTTAAAAAAAGAGCAAAGGCTGTAAAATATAAACTGGAAAATGTAAAATTTTTTCCATTTTAAAAAATTCTCTGCCCCAGATGCCCTAGGTGTTCAATCCAGAAAAATTCTAGAACTTACAGCCATTTCAGCCCAGTTTTCATGAGAAATCTCTTTCAGCAACGTACCAACTGGTAAATAAAGAAAGAAATTTTGTGCCAGAATTGATGAATTTTTGCAAACAATTTATCTGTGTTAATTCTGGTGTAAGTTGTGGAAAATCATGATCACTAAATGAACGCTACAACTTTACATTGAATGCTTATTTTCCACAGAAAAATCTGATACTGAGCATTGCATGAAATATTGTAATTAAATATTACATCATATAATTATCAAACATCGACCTGTAGTCCATATGCAGTGCTTGTGCAGTGTTTTGGTTATGTTTATGTACCTGCATAAATTATTTGATTGGTACTGTCCTAGGGATTAATAAAATACAAAACATGCAGCCGGAAACATAATCCAGCAGAAGATCAGATTATGGTCAAATTCTGAAATTAATTATGTTTATGAGACATCTCAGTCATTATATCAAGTTATACCACCAAACCTGTTTAAATGTAACTGATCATTATATTAGGACATTTGCAGGTACAAAATTGAAATGGCTATCGTGATTCTCTGAGAACCTAGTCAGAAGTGCAAGAATATAAAGNATTATCAAACATCGACCTGTAGTCCATATGCAGTGCTTGTGCAGTGTTTTGGTTATGTTTATGTACCTGCATAAATTATTTGATTGGTACTGTCCTAGGGATTAATAAAATACAAAACATGCAGCCGGAAACATAATCCAGCAGAAGATCAGATTATGGTCAAATTCTGAAATTAATTATGTTTATGAGACATCTCAGTCATTATATCAAGTTATACCACCAAACCTGTTTAAATGTAACTGATCATTATATTAGGACATTTGCAGGTACAAAATTGAAATGGCTATCGTGATTCTCTGAGAACCTAGTCAGAAGTGCAAGAATATAAAG
>WBMY01005631.1:68338-94978 GCA_013397315.1 Donacobius atricapilla
TCAGAAGTGCAAGAATATAAAGATTTTTCTTTTTTCTCTTCCTTGTGCTGGTTTTCAGTCTTGGGAATATTCAAAACAGATGCAAAGACCTTTCCTTTGAAGGTGTGGGTTTAGGGTGAGGTTGTAATCAGAGGATTCTGGTGCATATTTCAGTGGTGCTCTTTCACAAAGAGATTTGTTTTCTTGAAGCAACAGGACATGGATAATTCACGTAAGGCTAAATGTCCTAAACAAGAAAAGAGGCTACCATTGGTAGCAGGCATATTTGGATGCCTGTTTATTTTTTCGTGTTGCCAGAAAAATCAAGAAGTCCTTTTAGTACATTCAAGAGAACCAGCCTGTGCTAGAAATCTTGATTTTATGCTCTGGCGAAAGGAAAGGTAGAGCAAAGGAAATTAAATATGTGCTTGAAAGTACATTAGTTTAATGGTCAATTAATTAAAGGGGAATATTTTAATTGAAATAGCTTTTATGAGGTATTCTTTTCATTATACACTTTTAGAGAGTTCATTATTGTACTTTTTGCTAGATAGAATTTTCTTCCATTTTTTTTTTTTTTTAATTTATTTAATTCCTTTCTACCCCATAAAAAACGACCCTGGCTAGTAGTAAGTTTTATTTCTGGTAAAAAAGTCACTTGGAAATATACTTTCTGCTCAGGATGAAATTTTCATGGTTGCAAACATTAAAGTTGTGTTTGCATAGAATATTCTAATCACAGAATCAGTTGGAAGGGGCTTTTAAAGATAATCTAGTGCAACTCCTTTGCAGTGAACAAACATTTTCAATTAAATCAGGTTGCACAGGGCCCCAGCCAACCTGACCTTGAATATTTCCAGGAATGGGATACCCAACACCTCTCTGTTCCAATGCCTCACCACCCTCACAGTAAAATAATTATTTTATGTATTTAGTTGGAATTTATCCTCCTTTAGTTTAAAAGTATTACCTCTTGTCCTATTGCTACAGAGAGTCTCCTTCTGTCTTTCATATGAGAACTCTAAATATTTCCTCATGATTCTTCTGATAATTTTTAGCCCTCCTCTGAATCCACCCCAGCTCTTACATTACTTACTCCTACATTACTTGCTCTTTCTTATTAGACCAATTTTTTACAAAGCAAAAGAAAAAGTTAAATGCTTTAAGGAGGGTATAATTTGTTGTTCATGTACCTAACTTTCATGTGAGATAGATCCGCTTGTGCACCGTGTAAGGAAAGTGTGTTCCAGTTCGTGTCAGAATGAGTTTTTTCCTTTGGGATAAAAGCGTGGAACAGGTGGTGCCTGTCAAAGGATGCATGCAGCTCCTCTCACTGTGTCTCCCTATTATATCCAAACCGCCTAATTTTCTACATCTGTACCTGAGCAGCGACCAAATTTAAAAAACTGGGATACTTTTCCTCAGACAATCAGAACTTTTACCAGTTTAATTCCTTCGGACCTGTGATATGCTCCTTACTGAATTAAAATATTTTTCTATTCCCGCGAGTTGCAAAGATAAGATTAAATTTAATCCCCCCCTTTTTTTTTTCTGTGCTGCCTGACATGAGCTTAAAAAAAGAGGACAATCAAAGGAACCTTGTGCTGGTTTTTTTTGACACCTGGACAATTTTTGGAAGCCACCCTTTTGGAGCATGAAGCCTGAGACTGGATTGTAAGGTACTCAGCGGAAATAAGGGTTTGCTTGGTCACAGCACCCTTCAGGTCTGGGAGCTTCAGAAGACAAGGCCCTCATGAAAGCACCCAAACAAGGACATCAAAAGCCTGGCTACCACCAAGCACCACCTTTGCCTCGGATGAGACCGCAGCTGGAAAGGCTTCCAGCATGACCACTGAAAACAGAGATGGATTTTGGCCATGCCAGACGCAGCTTCCATGGTTGTGGCGTTTTTGTGAGAGTCTAGCCCTTCCCCACGTGCTGCGCTCCCTCCATCTCCTGCCTTCTATCTGTTTCAGAGCTCCTCCATCAGCAAGGAACAGCGACATGTGGCTGGAACCTACAGGGAAGGAGCAAAACTGTGGCCAGTTGCAAGTGTCAGTTCGTGCTACAGAAAGAACAAGCATTCCCCTGGTCTTTCCAAATGTCTCTATTAAGAATTATTCCATTATTTAAAAATAAAAATGCTCCCATAATTCAGGAGAAGAGTGCCTGGTTGAAAACCATTTTCTTTTCTTGCACGTTCCCTCCCCAATCACTGTAAGAACAAATGCATGAAGTTCTGATAATATTGAAAGCCTTTTGCCACAACTGTAGCTTTTAACAAAACACTGTGTGAAATGGGAATCAAAAGGCTGTATTTTAAAGATGCCTAACTCTGTGGGAGATATTTCTACATAGTATGGAAGAGAAATCACTTTAGATTCCGGCAGAGAGTGGACTCACTTTCTCCTTTCCCTCCAAAGTAAAAATCAGTCAGGGAAAGTCAATCAAACCAAAAAAATTACGGTGAATTAATCATTCACCATCTGTGGAGACACAATAGGAGACAAATAAGTAGATACTAGCATAGGACATTGGTTCTGTTGAATCTCAACTTTTACTGTCTACCTCAGAGAAATTAAGAGTATATTGCTAGCCAAATTACCATAAATCTGCGTGGATAATTTACTCCAATTAATAAATTTAATACTTCTTTTTCCCTGCCGATAAAAATGAAGACTCCAATGACATTTCATTTTGATCAGTTTTTAGGAAATTATGGAGGCCATATGGAGGAGCATGTACGTCTTGTTATGACTTGAAGGAAGCATGTTAAAAACCCTTAAACTTCTCCTTATTAACCTTTGGAGATTATGCTCAGAGCGGTACCTCTCGCAGCGCTGCACACAGGGTGGCTTTGCTTACTCAGAGTAGAGTTGGTGGGCTTCAAAGGGCCTTGCTTTTCATCCATCTGCCACGTGAACCTGTGAAAGGGATTTGTGATGGTACGGATCAGATGCGGCGCAGGTAAATCCAGGAGCAGGATTCAGATTATCCTTTGTTCTCATCTAGCTTGTTTCCATAGGTTCTTGACTAAGTGGTACAATATGATGAACTTCGCTAGTGAAGCCCTGATCTTTTCTCTGATTTTATTCTGTTTCCCATCTGCACTCTTTATTTATTTAGTATTTATTTAAATTTCATTAGAACATAGAGTGGTTTTTATAGCTCCTTTAGAAATGAAACATGGACACACTTGGTTTTTCATTTCCCCTGAAAAATGAGTTCCCGTTTCAAGTTGTACACAACTCATTACAGTATCATTAGCAGATTTAACATAAATTATGGAGGCAACTGAGGATTAAGTGCAGCCATAAATATGGTAAGCGGCTGACTTAAGGAAAAATTTGTGAGTCTGAGGTGTTTCCTGATTTTGTGAGTTCTTTCAGTTCTAAGATATAAAATTCATGGTCTCGGATGAGGCTGAGTTTGGCTTTCACTGATAATGTCAAGGCCTTTGTATTCAGGGCACAATATAAACTTCTAATTACGTGTGTTTACAGAAGAAGCAGAGATTCTGTGACTGAATTTTCAAATGTCAATAGTTACACATTGACATTTGAAGCATGCATAAGATGGCAAAGCTCTGTTCTTCCTTTCTCATTTTGCTCCCTGCCTTCTACCCCATCAACCCTAAATCTTTTGTATGCCTGACATGCTTCTGGCTTCAGTTTCGTCTTGGCTGACTTCAGAGTGACCGCAGCACGGTGTCTGTGACTAAAGAGATCAAATATAATCACTTGATGCGTCATTCACAAAGCCTTACAGTCTAACTGCAGCAATAAACTTTCTTGGCCTGTATAAAGTCTGCTGGTTACTAACTTTCTGCCTTGTGGTGAAACACAAGTATTCACTCTAGATGGAAGACCCTTTTTGAATTAAATCCAAGGTGTTTAATTCAAGTCTCTGATGTTCTGACCAACTCTTCCTGGCATTCTGATCAACTGTTAAATATTTCTTGTCTCCTTCAATTTGTGCTGTCATACACATTCCATTGCAAAATGGCAGTTGGAACACAGCCGTAAGTGAAAATTAATTTTTCAGCCTTAATATTTCAGTATTTTTCCTTGCAAAACCCTTCTCGAGAAAGGTACATACGAATGCCGTACGTTGATGCAAAGAGGAGAGAACCTCTGCTTTTCCGCACATAAAGGATGAGACACACGGCTCACAACTGAGTCAGGCGACCTGTGGAATTTGCCATCATCATTTGCCACAGTAAATGGACAATAAACTTTGGCTGGTTTGGCAGCCGGGACCTGCTGTGGCAGGATACGGCAGCTCCCTTCAGAGAACATTCAGCCGCTGAGCACGTCACCTCTTTATGAAAAACCGTGTTGTGACTTTTCACAGCACAGCTTCCACTCTGGGGGTTTCTTAGGAGAGGGAGGATCAGCCCTGACCCCCGTCAGAATGACAAAGCTTGTGAAAGGCTGGACGGGCTGGTGAGGCTCCTCTGAGTCTGGGAAATCAGGAAGCCAGACAATAGATATTGTTTATTTCTCATTCCTTGCAAGATTCATAGAATTCTGCATTTGATTCATATAATTCTGCATTTCATTCATAGGTTTATAATCCAGTTTCATCCTCAAAGTAGGACTAACACTGAATTCAGACCAGGTTGCAAGAGCTTCATCCAAAAAGCCTTGTAAACCCTCAAAAGTCAAGATTGGACATTTTCTCTAGGAAAACTCTTGCATTTCTTTTCCTTATATTCCTCTGAACCTCCACTGACTTAATTTTTGGCTACTGTCTCTGATGCTTCTCCCATACAGTGCTGTGAAGAGTTTTGCTGTACCCTCTTTGTGGTCTTGCAGGCAGTGTAAGCCATTATGAGGCACCTCCAAAGCTGTCTTTTTCTCCAGGCTGAATAAGCTTTTATTACAGGTGCGGGACTCCTCATTTCTCGTCACTGAGTTTCATGATGTTTCTGCAAGCCCATTTCTCTGGCTTATTTATGTCTCTATGAAAGAACAGTCTGCCCTCAAATATATTAGCTACAACTCCAGTTTGGGGTCATTCTCAGATGCGATGAGATGCGTTGTCTACTCATGTAGGTCATAGATAACAATACTAATATCAGACAGGGCCCAGGGAAAATCCCTGAGAAAAGCCACCTGCCATTTCCCCCAACTGCAGTACATATCAGCCACTTTGCTTTGAACCCGGTGATCCTCTCGGTATTTCATCCAGGCAGTTATCTGCCCCAGTAAACCTTTAAGTTCTTTCTTGGATAAAAGGATATTGTAAGAAAATGTGTTGAAAACCGTGCTAAGTTCAAGGTCAGTGACATTCAATGATTTTCCTGTGCCCTTCGCCCAGTTATCTTTTTTTATCATGATCCCAAATATGACGCTCTTTTCATCAGCATACCTTGGAAATATCTAGTTTTCCATAAAAGCTCTTCCCTAAGTCTGGACCATTAGACAAACATTATTGTCACCAATAAATTTCACACAGAAATCTCTCACATAGCACATAACCATCTTTTACTCACCGTTTCTGGACACTGCTTCCCTTTGTTCATTCTCTACCTGACACCTGTCTCTGAAAGATTTCTGATTTGTCACGACAAGGTCTTATGCTCAAACGGGAACAACAGGGCTAAAGAAACAGAGGGATGGGAAACAGATTCGTTCCTGGCACGTTTGGCATTAGTCAGGCTTATGTCTCATAAGACTCTGAGCCCATTCCAAAGTGAGTGAAGACCCAGCAACGGGACTTAGCGCCTTATGAAAATAGCACTTTATTTTTACCTCGGAGTAAGTACTCTGTGCATGAGTTCTCTTAAAAAGAGGCAAGATATTAAGTGGTTTTGTTCTGCCACAAGGCTAGCTGTCCTGAGGGTCATGGAAAAACTGAGGTGAGTTGGTGAATGTTGTAACAGAACTGTCGCTCCTTGTGTTAATTTCTGTTTGTGCACCAGGACAGCCATGAGTCTCTGGTTGTGCTGTGATAACAAGCACTGCTTTCTGTTTTCCTCCTAACCGAAGAACAAAAACCAAGGAACTGAAATACTTTAAGACAGTTGGAGGGACGGTTTTTACATTCAGTATTTTCCCAGAGTATGTGCTAACTCCTTAATTTACTTTTTTATTTTGCATAAAACCCACTTCTGCTGCTTCTGACCCCGGCCAAGTTGCTAACTTTGCATTGCTGACAGAAGCAAGCCATAGTGCGCCAATAGGTGCTGGATCTTTCCTGCTTCGCTTCGTATTTCCATGAAAAGATGACAGCTGGCAGAAGACACCAGTTGTCACATTATACGTGAAAATACTACGAACTGCTTTCACAGCAAAATGTCACAAAACACATGTTGTTTGGGGAAAGAGAAAAGGGAATGCAAATACTGGAAAGGTATTGAGTAATCAAACTCCGTTTGCTTCATACCAGATACTGAGTGGTGCAGAGAAGAGATGCCAATAGTGAATTAAACAGTGTTTTAGCCCTTTCTGAGACTCAC
The DNA here is from genome assembly GCA_013397315.1 of Donacobius atricapilla. Taxonomy (NCBI): domain Eukaryota; kingdom Metazoa; phylum Chordata; class Aves; order Passeriformes; family Mimidae; genus Donacobius; species Donacobius atricapilla. The sequence continues at coordinate 74,781 of WBMY01005631.1, forward strand.
GTGGAGTAGTTCCTGTTTTTTATTTGTTAGCTTCAGTCTCAATATCTTAATAAAGTTCCTGCATTCTTTCTGTACCTGGTCTGTAAAGCACCATTTCCACCAGAAAGAAAGTACAGAAAATTAAAGCTGGAGTTCCAGAGTTTGCTGTTATTTTTATTTTTCCATTCTCCCTTAGAAAGCTTTTAAAAATACATTAATATGAATATTTAGACTTCTGGGATTTTGCCACTCTTTTCTATCTGCTGAGCTTTATTCGTCTCATGACTTCTCATTTCCCTGTAAAACAGAGCAATATTTATGAAATGAAATACATGCATAAAAATAAAAAAATATGGAGCAGACGCTTCCGGAACAAACCACAGTCCACAGTTCTGCTAGAAGAAGTATTCAAACACAAAAAAGAGGCAGAATTCTAAAAATACAACTTCCTCAATTTGGAAATGCTGGGCTGTCCATGCGATGAAGGGGCGTTACCAGGAGAAATGGTGCAAGAGGGGCAGTGCACTGACAGCTGTTCAGCTGCTGCCCACTCTGCTCCGCTCATGCTGCAGCCCTGACAGCCGCCTCAGCCAGCTGGTGGCTGCTCAAGAACTCGAGATCTAGAGCAAATTTTAATTAGAGGGAGAGAGTCTTTCAAAAGAATTGTCTTTTCAAAGTGCATGTCATTTGCTTTTCTTTTTTTCCCCCTGTACTCTGTAACAGGAGTGCCCACGGAAAGAAGATGTTGCTCGCTTCTTGTAACTGCAAGGCTGAGGGTGAAACCAAAGCAGAAATATTACACCCTGTGTCGATGTCTCCACTCAAAGAGATCTGCCAAAAACTGAAATACTTGTCCAGAATAGCTGTTGTTGCTCCAGTATCTGAAAATCCCTCTAGCATCCTTCCCGACCAGTGGATGCCATAGCTGCAAGTGGACTCAGCGGGAAGAAATGTTCAGACAACCTGCTGTGTCACAGAAGGAGTTCACCAAGCAGTGGAGGACCTGGGAATGTGACGGGGAGGTCAATAAGTGGTGTTGTGTGCTGTCCCAGGATGACCAACAGCCCTGCCTGGAGGCTGTACAAGGGGTCTAACCCCAAACTTTCTGACACTAGAAACTCATAAGATAAAGGAGATTGCACGTTTTTTTTCTGCATGGAGAACCTTCCCCTGACGTGTCTCTACACAACAGATACTGCGCTCTAGGCGTGCAGAATGAAGGTCACGGTGATAATGGACAGGACCCAGGAGACCCCAACCATTCAATTCCATCTCTAGTGTGAGAAACAGTAGCTTTAAGACATAATTGGAGATTCCTTGCTGTGAGGCATCAGAGCACCTGTTTCCCACCCAGATTCTTCTCTACAGAAGTTCACTGCCTATCGACAGATTGCATTTACAGCGTCACTGAGAGGCTGCTGAGCCCACTGAACTCTACAAATTACCATCTGCTCCAAAACCATTCTATGTAAGGGTCTATGGCAAGGCAACTCTGAACACTCAGAAGAGACTGTATGTCCCTCATGGCAATACCAAATCCCCTGGAGCACAAGTCATGCTCTCCTCTGCCCTCCCAGGCGGACGCAGGAGTTCAGGAGAGAGGAGTCAAACTGGAAGGTGAATGCATACCTGCGCGGCTGACGCCACACTCAAAGTTTTGGCTTCCACAGTCGTGGACCTGCCTTTGGAGCCAGGTCTGTCATGAGCTCGTGAGACTCTCCTGAGAAAGTGGGCAGGAGGTTGTTCACCAACGGGCTGTCTAGACTTGCATGGAGAGCACTAAATTAGATTTAGTGGGGAAGGGGATTTTGAGCAATAGAGAAAATTTGGGGGCTGCCAAACCAACACAGGTAAAACGGGTTAAAAAATATGGGTAAAAATTGGGGTCAAGCCAACAAGGGAAACCTCATGGCTAATGTTTACTACAGGCCACCAGATATAGGGGAGGATGTTAATGAAGTGTTTTTACTTCAGCTACAGGAATATTCACATTCCAGGCTCTGATCCTGATGGGGGGCTTCAACCACTCTGATATCTGCTGGGAAAGTACACGGCAAGCTGTAAGCAGGCCAGGAGACTCCTGGAATGTGTTGAGGATAGTTTGTTAATCCAGGTGAGACACAGCCCAACCGGAAGAGAAGCGTTACCAGACCTTTTATTTACCAACACAGATGAAGTAATTAGAGATGCCAAAATTGGTGTCAGCCTGGCCTGATCATTCTTTGATTGAATTTACAGTCTTGAGGGATATGGGCCGGATGAAGAATTCCGATTTTTAGGAAAGCAGAAGTTGTTTGAGGAACTAATGCACTGAGAACCTGGGAAATTGCCCTCAGGAGGTAAAAATTGCTGTCAGCTCCTTGAGGAAATTCTTCTCATAGTGGAACAGGTCTTATTTCCCTGTAGGTAACCAGGAAAGAAAAACAAGAGGCCAGCATGGTTCAGTTTGGTTTCCCAGCGAAAGATAGAAATGCCAAGGACAAATACCCATCCTGGGAAGAATACATCCATTCTAGATGAATGGAGAAGGGAACAGGAAAGCTGATGCACGGTTGGAACTGCAGTCGCAGAGAGATTCAAAGAATACGGAGGGCTTCTGCAGGTACATTGGAAAAAAAAGGAAGATTAAGGAAAATGTGTCCCCTCAATAAATAAGACAGGAGAACTAGTGGCAGTCAATGTGAGCAAGCTGAGTAACTCAGCAATTATTTTAGCTTCAATTTTAAATGTTAAACTGTCTTCTAACGTTTCTAAAGCCCCTGAACCTCGAGGCAGGAACTAGGGGAATGAAGTTCAGCTTTGGAACCTGGACATAGATAAATCCATGACATTCAGTGAGAAGTAACCCTCTAGGACAAAAAGTCTACTTTTCGCTAGCTTTCAATGCTGTAGCATTTCCAGTCTCAACAAAGACTCGAGATTAATTTTCTTGAGAATGTGGAAGCAGATTTGGTGTTGAATATTTTGTACAAAGGAATGGCAGCATTCACCAAGAAATGATCCTCTTGGGAAATTCTAACAATAAAGATTGTTTTTGTTTCGTTAGGTTTCCTTTAAGTCCTACAGCAGAGTTCTACCAGTACATAGCTGGGTTATTCAATCAACCTCATTTCCATTTGCCTTCAATTAGTTTTGCTTTTAATATTCATACATTTCTGGAGTTGGCTAAAAGAGAATGAAGATGGGAGCTGGGATTGGGAATGGATTCTGGCCCTCAAGGTGGACTTAAGAATGAAGCAGCAAAATTATTTCATCGTTACCTTTGTCAGGATTAAAAGAACATTTAAAGGACTGGAAACTAGCTTTATTTTTTTCTCTTTTGGCATGGACATTGACACTGTCTTTGTGGTCACCTAATAGAAACCAAAGAAATGTGCTGAAGGCACTACCTGTGCTGCAGGCTCATGGCGAATGAGTTTTGAAATGTGCAGATGTCACCTCTCTGCTGCTCACTACTGAGGGCCCAGCAGCTTTGCAGAGAAAGAGGGACACGTTTCACCAGGCATGGCCAGGATCCTGCGCTAGGGCGATGCCAAAGTCCAGAGCACACGCTGCTCCCAAGATGACTCATACCCAAGCTGACATCCATCTAGGAAACCTGTGCCGCAGCAGGGAAACCGCGGCAGCAGAAACGGCAGCAATGGCCGCACCATCCTCAGGGTGAATTCCCTGTGTGAAATGCAGGCTGCTCTTCTGTCTCACACGTGCTGCGCAGTTACCTCTCTGACTTCTAGATAAACATGGCAGGCAGCTGGTGACCCCTCTACTTCATTATTGAATTCATGGAAATTTTTGTGCCCCGGGAAGAACCTCCTGTTTAGCTTGGAGTCTAGTGTTTCTTTGAAGGGTATTTTAAAAATTTATCACATTTTCAATACAATCCATCAGTATTGCTGAAAAGCAATGGCTTTTCAGGTATTGTTCAAGGAGACAGTTTTTTCCTGCTTGTCTATGGGACCAAGAGTAATTAGAACATATGGCAAGGGAAGAAATGCTGCAGGCTCGTGCACTGTTGCCTTTCTTCCCATCTGCTTCAGAATGTCCTGCCTTTGTGGTTGATAAACTGCTACGTCCCAGTACACCGTTTACGAGTGAGGTGGAAGGGGATGGCAAGATTTTAAAGAGCACCGCCAACAGCTGACCTAGGATCAGGGAGAGCAGGACACCGGGATTTTCTTTTCTTTTTGAAAAACCTTTAATGTAGCTTCCACAGCTGATGAGAATATTTGAAAGCAAATCTTAAAGTGCACCTCTGTATACCAGACAAAGCACCAAGAATGAACTGGAAGGCAAAAAGAATGACCACCCAAATTCCACATTTTTAAGGCTCTTGAATTTGCAGATTTGGATTTTAAGGACAATGCTGCTTTTAGCTGAAAATCCTGAGGAGTATTTCCATTTTCATGGCCTTAATCTAAGATCTGTCTTCCCTCTCTCCACAGGTATTTTGGGGACTCACCTTTCTGTCACTGTTCCTCATCTCTGTCTACAATGACATCCTGCAGGGACGTGGTCTCTAAAGTGGAGAAACACACTCTGCAAGGGTTGCACAAAACAATCCATTGCTTTGCATGAAAAAAAACCTTTCTGTATCTTTTACAAATAAAATAAAATAAAGCAAAACTCAAAATATTGTGATTTTTTTTCCAATATCTGTTTTGGTCCATGTTTTATCATGGACCTAGCATTTTATTATGGTAATACATTTATATAACTGCTAAATAAACATACTTCAATATTGAGGTTGTGTGCTCAAAAACTGGTTTTTAATAGGGTTGGGCAACCAAAAAATTCGAAGAATATTGGCCTATCGTTTCTTTGTATGAGGGGCTAAGAAAGGAAAATGAAATTCCATATAGACTTTATTTATTCCAGGAAGAATAATTTTCTAGCTCAAGATACTGAGTACTCTTGAGCCTTTGTATTTGATTAAGTAATGAAAAGTATGAGAAACGTTATTTCCCCAATGATGCCTGAGACCAGACTGTCTCCTGTTTGTACTTGTTGTTACACCCAGAATTAATCTCTTTGCAAATACGAGATTAAGTTCATACTTTGTGCTTTATTGGCTCGGTGCCCTTAGATCAGGCTCCTCTGTCCTGTACTTTCCTGGAGAAGGCTGAATTTTGCAGAATGGCCTTTGACCCGGGCCTCAAAACTTAAGTGGTCATATTTCCATGACAACCCCAAGTGTTTCGTGAGTTACAGTTTTAAAGTTTACATCTTTTGTTTGTAAGATTGTATTGGGCGCAGAGAAAGCACAGTTCTCAATATTTGGTGACACAAGTTTTTGTTTTCCATGGAATTTTGGGAATGCCCTGATCCTAACCTTGTCATAATATGAATAATACACTTGTATCCAGTTTTAGATGCATAGATTAAAAAGAAATTTTAATTTGTTACTTTGTCCCTTTCTGAAATTTTGCAGGCATTTTTCATGGTCTCAGCTCCATCTTCCCATCCTATTAATCAATACTTCACAAAATAGTTCCTTCTTACAGCTCTCTACCTATCCATTCATCCATCCATCCTCTGCTTCTTGGAGTTGAACTTGTATGGAAGTGAATATCTCTCCATGTCTTGACATATTGTCAAAAAGCACAAGTAAGCATTGCTTATGTACTATGATAAGAATTCCGGCATATATTTTTGTCATTTGTATATTCTGAGATTGTTTTTTATTTCAATGTTTTGGCAACGTGCTTTTGGTTCTGGGTTTACAAAAGAGAGACTATTGTTCTGTGGTCATGAAGTTTGAGATAATATTGAGACCACTTAATATAATGCACTCTTCTTGTGTCACTGAGACATGATACATACATCAAATCAAGATTTTACCATTTTTTTTTTGAATGGGAGAACTCAATTTTTAAAAATACTCCTTATATAGAAACTTCCACAGAAATTTGATATAATTAAAGGAAAACAAACACATTTTTCTTGTATATGTGAAAAAAACCCCCACAAAAACCAACCCAAAAGCAAAAGAATGAGATGGGGGTTATCACTCCAAGTTCATCCTCTCCTCAGTCACACGGGACGTGAATATTCTTTGGAGGAAGACTCTCCTTCTGCTACGAGTAGTATCCAGCACTGTCTTCCAGGCCATGGTTAAAACCGCAGTCCGACTGCTCTAACACTTGCTGGAAATGATAAAACCTAGGAGAAAAAGGAAGGACAGAAAAAGTTCAATTAAGTGTGAAGAAACCTATTTCTTTCTCACAGTTAAATCAGTGAAAATACCAAGAACCAGGAACTTCAGCTCACGGCACCCACAAGTTTACATGACTAAGGCCTCTGCCAGAAGAAACCAGTGCCTGGAAAATACAGCTAGACAGTATTCAGATTAGAAATGAGTTTCCTGTTTTCAAGGCACGGGGCATTTGAACATTTCAGCAACTTGTTAAAAGATGCGGCAGCGTCTGTATCTCATGTATAGAACTTAACTCCCTAAATAAAGTCTGGCTGTCCGACCACGGGAAAATTGCCCACAATACTTTGAACTGTGCCGAGGGCACGGCAGCTTGTTAGATCCCCTGTGCAGGTCCACAGCGAAGGGGAAGCCTGTCCGACACTTTGCACAGAGCAGTGAAGTTAGGTACAGGTTTTTAACAGACAATAAAACATACGTGGATATAAGTATAGATATATTATCCATTTATTGCGTATCTTGCATATATTATGTGAGTGTAATTAAAACACATATAATGTTTTTGTTTTGTGGCACTGATTTAGACCTGACTTAAACATCACGCCTGGATAATGAATAAATCGTGCCATGCTGCAGTGGTCACTGTCCTGACATATATGGTCATTCAGTCCTGGTAATCTGTAGGAGAGGAATCTAAGGCTGAAGACAAAAACAGACTCTCTGAAAGGACTGGGGTATTTTGAAGTCTTTTGCATTAGGAGAACAGAGAAGGAAATCCTGTCACAGCTTGAAAAGAAAAAGAAATCGCAGAGATACTTACTAAACATATGCTTCTTCAGTATTTTAAGTCACAGGTGTTCTTTCCTTCTTCAGTTTATCCCAGGGCTTGGAATCAATCTGCACATTCAATTACGCAGTGAATCTTGAGGAGCTGCCTTACAGTACAAGCTGTTGAGTGATAGGTTCCTACCAACTGAGCTGCATCAGAGAGAGCCACCTGCAAGAAAGTTGTGACAGAGTCCCTGACCGCCTGAAAAACCTCAAAGGGACCCATTCACATCGCTACTGCTAGTGCTGCCCTCTCTGATGGCTCTGCAATTATCTTTTTTCCATCACAGAGGACTAAAAATTACCTGGGATACGAGACAGCCAGTTATCACTAATTGAACAGAGGGAGAGACCACTCAGAGCAGCAAGATCCCTCAAGCAACTCTTGAGATGCAATTCTTTATTACCAGATTTCATTACTAGGGACACATGAGGCCAAATACAATACTTAATGAGTCACCAAGACCGAAGGAATTCCTAGGAGCCAAGGAAGTTCAGGCATCTAACTTCCTTCTAAAAAGGGAAAATGGGACCATAGGGACAACTTGAACCTGGGGAAAGATTCTCAGGCACGTTATGAATAATTACATCTAGAAGCACTCTAAAGCATGTTGCAAGGATAGAAAGCAACCGGTACGGATTTGTCAAGAACAAATCACATCCAAGTGATACAATTTTCTCCTTTGACAGAACGTCTGGCCTTACAGGTAAGAAGGAAGTGTGATAGTTCCTGATACCAGCAAAGACTATGAAACTGGTTTCCCAAAGACTATGAAACTGGTTTCCAGGAAATGTGGAGAACAAAAAGCCCCCCAGGCACTGAGAGAAATCACTGAGACTTCGTCCCATGGGGCAATCTGAATTGCCTGCTGGAATGTCTGTATCTGCTGACTGGCAACCTCTTTGTTCGAAGGTCTCTCAGGCTACTGCTCTTCCAAGCAGTTTCTAACCAGCTACACATCCCAAGTAAGGCAGAAAAGTCCGTGCCATGGCAAAAGACCTCTCCTGCCCTTGATAACTACCTGCAGGAGGCTGAGCTATCAGGCCCTCCCGGATGATCCATGCGCAGCCAAAGAACAATTCTACAGCAGCAATGGAGACAAAGCTGACTCCTCTGCCACTGGCCACTGAATCAGAGCATGGTTTTCAAGGGAAAGAGAAATACGTTGTGAGAGAGGATAGACTTAGGAGAACTTCCGTGAGAATGCAGCTGAGCTAGGGATAGCTATGCTTGCCTATTAAACTCAGCTTTGTCCTCTTAGGATCATTTTTGTTATTGCTGTCAAGCAGGAAAGCCTTGTATTACTCACCTTACAGCTCATATCTAAAAACTGACTGGCAGCCCAAGTGAAGCTAACTGGCCATTGTCGTACGATGTGCATGTTAAGGTGACAGCAACAGCGAGCTGGCGCGTACCCAGAAATAGGCTTAGCAGCAGAAGTCTGTATTCTCTCAAAATCCTTCTCCTGTGTGCTCTCTTATCCAGGCGGTGGTCAGCCTTTCTGTGCAGGCCAGGAGCTGCAAAAGAGCTGTTCATTACTCCCCATGCTCCGAAGAGGTTTCAAAACAAAGCAACCTAGCACCAAAGATCAGAGTATGCTGAGGGCTCCACCGCAGAAGATATTGCCATTAAATGGCAGATTAAGCCCCACTGAAGATAATATTCTTCTGTGTCCGCCAGGATACGAAATGAATTGCATATAACTTTAACCCTCTGTGTGGCTTACATTGCATTTATAATGAAATTATTTCTTCCCATTTTTGTGTATTTCAAGTATTAGCGAAGCAGAGCTACAATTGCTGTAGTCAATTCAGTAGTTTAGAGATGTCCTGATGCCTGGTTTGAATTTGCTGGTTTCCATCTATGGCTAGCAGCATAGGAAAGTTTACTAGGTTGCAAGCCTAGTCTGCTCTCCATGTTTTTCCCCCTCTTCCAAGACTTATCGGCATCTAGTGTTTGTCACACTAGCAGTGGGTGAAGGCTTGAACGTCAAGTAGCTTTTCTTTTTGCTCTATCAAAATTGAGGCGTGTTTGAGTCATCTGTGCTACAGAGCTCAGGAGACGGAGTCTCTGTAGTTCCTGGCTCTGAGGTTTGAAACGTTACTTCGCTGTCTTGCGGGAGATTTTTTTGGTTCAGTTGAGTCTATCATGAAAGAAGAACAAAATCATTCAGGACACAGCATGTCATAATGTGCCAGACACTGTTACATCATTAAGACAATATATATCCTGAAGTCTCCTCTGCTGCTAAACTCACGCCTGGTGTCGGTAGAACCTATCTGGTGTCACTTGCTTGAGGCGCAGACCCTTCAGGGAAAAGGTTCTTTCTGACTGCATATCTCCCTGGAGTCTTACCAGAGACACTCCTCCCCTTCATGCTATCAGAATATCAACAGAATAATAGGCTGAAGTTTAATGGTTACTGACAAGTCAATTCAGATTTTATGGCTTAATTCTGTTCTGCGGGTGGTATCTTATGGACAACATAAAGGCTCAGAATGAACCCTAAATTGCTCGTAGGTTACAGATTATTGCAGATTATTTTTCACTACTTTTTTTTTGTGGTGGAAATGCTGATGCTTGCTTTTACCTGGGGGCTGGGGAGGAGGGCACTGTACCCTGCTGGTGAAACTGAGCCTGTTTTCTGGTCTTCTGGCAGTGAAACGGGACACGCTGAAGCAGTGTGGCTAGAGCTGCAAAGCAAACACCATCATTGTTTCGAACATTTCTTTGTTTCCAGTTGCTGAGACCTGGTCATCCACTGACATTGGGCTTTGTGCCAGAAACCAGAAAACCCTAGAAATACACTTGGAAAATCAATTTGCACTAGAGATTAGGGCCTCTACAGCAACCACGAAACTCTTTATTGCACCTGATGTTTTTGATTGGGAACAAAGGAGAGCGCCTGATGTCGCGCTAGCTTAGAGTATGCCTTTCATCACCCAGGTAGAGTTAGTCACTAGGAAGAAAAAAACAACTATTGGCTTACCTCCTTATATTAATTCAATCATGCCTGAGGGGGTGAAGCTGCCAAACAAATCTGATCCTCTGCAACAAAGCATGAGCTGAGTCTTAAACATTATTACTCCGATCTAGGAGGTAGCTGCAATTTCCTTAGCGTTGTCTCAGCAGGAATAAGACAGATTTTGTGCAGTGAATTTTTAAGTGCATCTTCCGAGCTATGCTGGTTATACATTATGCAAATTCCGTAAAACCTGCTCCCCGTGATTCTCCCAAAGATTATTAACTCTCCAATACAGGTGGGTGAGTCTTGCAAGACTAGTGTTAGGGATGGAGCTCTGTTCTGGAAGAGATGTGAAATACAGAATGACTAGCACTTCCCATTTAATCAGATTTCCTGACATAAAACACAGTTTCTGAAGTTATGAAAATATTTCCTTTTAAAAAAATTTAAATAGCAGGCTTTTATAGATCTCCAGCACACAGAAAGCATGAGAACCTAACTTTTCAAGTCTCCAACCAGGAAAAAAAATTCAGAGTCAAAACGGGAAATGATACATCATTCCAAAATATTTCTTTTAAAGTGAACCTTACACATCCAAACTATTCTAGTTGCCAAAATTAAGTAACTATAAATGTTAGAACACAGACCTTTAGGCCTTTACTTCTGTTAATGTAGGAAAATAGTTAGTGCTTCGTTAGCGGAAGCTGATTTTTCACCTCATGATACTACTTCAGGGACTAGAGCCCAGAGACAAGCTCAAACTTTGGGATCAAAGCACGAAAACTGAATGGTTTGTACCAACAAAGCTTTTGTAGAACGTTGAAAACAGAGAAACGACTACATGTATTTTAACAAATCAAATTATTTTCCATACCAAAGAAACATGATAGGAAATGCTGCCTAGACAATATCCAGTAATATTTCACATTGAAGGCCAGCAAATGTAAAACAGTAGGCTGAAATAAAATGCTGTCTTGATCACCTCCTGCTAACATGAGCAGCTCTCACACCAATTTCCAGGATCCTCCTGTGCTTTGTGGTCCATTTTGGCTGGGTTTGTATTCTCTCTTCAGCCCTCAAGGAGAAAGCTTTCTCCACCTGAATGGAAGCACTCATTCTTTATTCTATCTTTGCAAGCTTTATCCAGCCACCTCTATCGTGTTGGCCTAATTTTGAATTTCCATGAAATGTTCTATATAGGGCTTTGAATTCACCGGGGAAGTTTCAATTTGCAAAAAGACCCCTTCAGCTCAGTCTTGCAGATGTATCTCTGCGCAACAAAACATAAGATGCTTGTTCTTGCTCTTTTGACGTGGTTCTGTGAGAATCTCTTCTTCCAAACACGTAAGGAAGTGATTACTCCAGTACTTGCAATTCCTTTCAACAGCTGGCCCTGTAACAGCTTAGCAACGGAGCCTGCTCGTCTCTTTCTGTGGCTGAGACATTTTCTTCTGTGCAGCTGCAGTTCTGAAAACGCTGCAGAGCCGAGCGTGACATCCTGGTTTGACAGCCGGGCAGACTGCAGTGCCTGCAGAGGAAAACGAACAGTGGCACTTCACACGGATGCTCAGGGATATAGCAGAACTCCTCTTTTTCTCTCAGATCATACCTCCAGGTACCTGTCCTTTCCTCTGTCCATGCTGGGCCAGTCGGGGCGAACACTGTGGTTCACTGTGGTTTGCAGTCAATTAATTCATTTATAAGGACCAGAATCCCACTGTGGGTTGCAGCTCCTCAGCAGATACAGATGTGGTCCATCTGATAAGAGAAATAGTTGTCTTATGATTACTCAGCTGACCGGGGGTACAGCAGAAAATTTGCTATTTTGGGACTTTATCCCACCTCAGCCAAGCTTGCGCCACAGTGTGCTCACATATGATCACACAAATGAAGCGGTAGGAGAGGAGTGAGAGTCCTTGCAGATGTTCAGCAGGTGCTGGGGCTGTTTTGCTGGGAGAAGTACAGGTAGGAAGAACAGGGAGTTCTGAAGTAAAAATCTGAATTACATGAAGCACAAATATTTTGGATCCCTCTCTTGCTTATGCATGTATAACTCAATAAAGCAAATGAGCTCTGCTGGTAGTGTGCAATTTAGTTGTTATTCAGGCCCCAGGTGCAGAAAGAATGCATTAAAATGCTTGCTGAGTGGAAGGAACATAATCATGGAAGCTGTACAAATTCTGAATATATTTGCACAATGCATTAATTTCATCCTTAAGTGTAGTCTACAGCATTTCTCTTACGGATTAGCGCTTGATGCAAAATCCTCTGGAGGAAATGTGAAGAATCCCCTCGATCCTGGAGAATTATAGATTGGTTGTCTCTACGTGTAACTATCAGTTGATAATTTCAGTCAATAAACTTAGGAAGCTTCATTAATCTCTGTCAGAAAAAGAAACTAAAAGAGCTTCTGACAACGAGATCCATAGAGGAGGTGGCAGTCTATGGAGAGACAACAGCTAAAACAGATGTGGGAATTATTAGATCATTCCAAATCTTCTTCCAGGCAGACAAACTATGGTGTGTCTCTCATATACAATAATTAGACAGAGAATTTCCACTGGCTTTCTCAATAAATAGTTATGTTACTGTGTTTTGGCTTCAACTGCAGAGTGGTTTTGTCCAGTTCATTCATTTTTACCTATGAGTGGACCCCGACAAGTTGGTGTGGAAGTGCCGTTCTTTGAAATTGGAAGCAGTATCCCATCCCTCCTCTGATCACAGCCATAAAGCATTAAAACATTGCTGCCTCCACAATAAGGTTTCCAGCTTCTTCTTTCTTTCTTTTTTTTTCTGCACATGAAGAAAGTTGCTTGTTGTGACTCCCACTTCTTGCCCAAACCTTGCCAACAGCAGGTGAACATCTCCACAACAGAATCCATTCTTTGCTCCACGACTGATGTTGCACTCATATCATTGGATTTGTAAGGATATGTAGATTTCACTTATACTGGATAAATTATTATTTGGAGAAGTTTTATCACTGGAATAACCAATCAAACACAATCTGGCATTGTAAAAAAAAAAAAAAAAANTGGACATATAAAAAAAAAAAAAAAAAAAAAAGAGAACGACAACCTTTTCTTTACAAATAAAAACATTTTTCTACTTTTTTTAGCATAAGGTAAAAAATTCTTTGAGGAGCAAGGTGCAAAATGGTGATTTCTTATGGTGCAGTGGGTTGAGCAACATTCTTCTAGCATCTCAACCCTTTTTAATATGGACCCTACTGCTTCCCTGAAGATGCATAGCAACAAAATCACATATCCTAGAGCATCATATCCTATGTCTCTGAGGAGTCCTAATAATGATAGTTCATTTCAGGATTTGAAGTGGAAAAAAACAGATAAAAGAATGATAGCACCAGGAGAGTGTGTTTTTTATAAACCCTGTGTGAAAGTTGCTCAGACTCTAAAGTACTGCTTGAATTATATTTTTTAAGAGATAATACTATTAAGAAAGAAATCAAAGTACAGACAAACGTACTTCAGGTGCTGATAATCTCAAATTGGGCAGTGTAGAGTGGGTGTGGCATGCTGCGCAGATCCACCTATGGGAAGATTATTCTTTTTTTTTTGTTCCTCTTACAACGTTCCCTTGCAAGGAAAATAATCCTATTCAACACTTTCATTGTTCAATAACAGGGGGTTCCTACATGAACTTGTTGCTTCACTGTTGGCGACAGGGGCTTGCAAGTGATGTGATCACCATTACAAAGCAGGACCTACCTGAAGGTTTCCCTGTTACGGCGAGCCAGGTGTGTTTGTCCCACAGTTAATCCATGCACACAGCCTGAGATAGCCCGAAGGCCACGCTGTGCATGTCTCACAGCACAGCCCCAGCCTTTTCCCACTCATACCACCCCTTACACGGACCACCAGCTCCTCTGTCAGGCAAGGGTCTCCCAGTTAGGATCGTTACATGGAGCTTGCCGATTCAGCAGGACAGGGGGTTCCTTTGTCTGTGCTTTTGTTTTACATACTCAGGGTACCTGAGCACCTCGGATTGATGCTGCTCGGCTTATTTACACTTCACTTTTGTGAGTAACGTGGCAGGGCAGGAGCCCATGTGCAGGAGGCAGGGAAAGGACAGATATCTCTGAAGGAAGAGGCAAAAATCTCATCTCTTGGGTGAAATGCTGCCTTTAAACTCACCATTACAAGGGACTGCTAAAAGTATGTGTCCTCTCAGTGAGAACCCAGTCTTCACCTGTGCAGACCCTCATCTCCAAATCCTCCAGCCTAGAACAAGGAACTACGTCTTTTTGAAAGATATATAAGGTCCCATTAATTCTGGCATTGGAGGTGCCAGCCACCTTTTTCATACTACATTTGACTGCTAATGACAATTCCTAGTGAGGCTGGGGGAATCAAGTTTAGTCAACTTCAGCTGGAGCCCTAGGAAGTCATTAGCAAATTACTCACACTCAATATCTCTTTTTTTGAAGTGAAATTAACTCAGCTTTTTCCAGCTTTCTCTGAGATGTCACACTTTCTGAGCCTCTCTGGATTTTAGAGTTCTTCCTCATCTTTCTTGGGCTCCGGAATCTCCTGGACAAGTATTGACTTCTCCAGTTGACATAACCCAGAAATGGACTGAAAGAGAGTAATCGCCTCTCAGATAAAGCAAGGTACTTTTAATATACACCAGTGCCAAGCTGGATTTCCCTGATATACATAAACTTACCTTTTATCCAGTATAATTCAGAATGCTTTTCTGCCTTTGTGTTGACTACCTGATACTTCCCCATTTATTTGTATATTTAACTCTTCCTTCATTGTTTTTGGAATCCATTATTGTGTCTGCTGCTCTTCTGCTGGTCTCCTGGCCTCTGGGGCCAGATGTCTGGTATATGCATTCTCCTTACTCTTGGATTGGGTACAGCTTCTGCAGGTTGTACTATTCGAGCTGATAATTAAAATACTGAGAAGAATGGGATCAGAGGGAAACCCGGCGGGGTCTCCTAGCCTTCTACTCTTTGAACTTAACAGGTTATCAGTGGGAACTTTTGTTTCAAGCCCCGTTTTCAAACAACTCCATTCTCATCACAAACTGCTCACGTGTACCTGAATGCATAGTCTGCAAAGAAAGCTCACCATCAAGCTTACAGGCTCAGCTCTTCCCTCCCCACTGCAGACTTAGCTGACACTATTGGAAAGACACACTTCAGGAACAGGGATTATCTCTTTCATTAAGGAGTCTTTGCATTCCCATCCCACAGCGCCTTGCATGTGTCAAAGAAGGAGTCAAGTTGTAAAATAGCCAGATGGGCCAGCTTAGTGCAGTCCTGTATATCTTTGTGTTGCCATGTCACGCGTTGTTTTGCTGGAAAATATTTATCAGAATTCAGTAGAGAATATGTCTTTATAGCAGTGATTGAAAGAAGTTCAGTGACCGTGGGCAAGGTCCTTAAACCAAACAGAACATGTATGGGACTGACTTTGTTCTACTCCTGAAGTGCAACTGTGGGTCTTGAAAGTAAACCTTTAATAAGCCTGATCATGGTTTCATGCATCAATTTTCACGTGCAAGTCTGGCCCCCTGATTTTCTATGTAATTCTCATATTTAAACACTTTCCATGACCCTACAATGCAAAAATCTTCATTCTTCCCCTCAAAATCATGTAAGATTTTGTCATCCTGCCACGTTGTGAGAACAAAGAAAGCAATGAGAGCTTATCAGAACAAAGGGAATGGAAAGGGAACTGTTTAGAATATAAATAGAAAAGTAGCATTAGCTATAGCTTCAGGTGGAAATCACAGAATGCCTCAAAGAAGAATGTTTCCCAAATCTCAGTTTGCTTAAGGCTTGTTGTTAAAGGCTTAAAAAAAAAGAAGAAAAAAAGCAGTTAGAAGCAATTTGAAAAGAATACAGTATTTTTATATTGTGTGTTTCTTCCATATCAGAATTACAGGGTTTTATAAGCTGGTTGAAGAGAACAATTTACACAATGCTATTTTTCAAATAAAATGAACAAGAATGCTTGTGATGGGTCAAGGTTTGGGCAAGCTTTTAGTATGAGTAGAGGTAGGCAAAAGAAGCTTATGGATAAATGGTTATGTTTTTGTGTTGTGTTCCAAGTGATTCTGTCTCTCCTTTTAGCTCTCTTCTTTGGTTTAAAGCGGACTCTTACAGTTTTCTCAAATTTATATGTATTCCAGGAGCTCAAAATATTTTATCCATATCAGATAAATATTCCACCTTTTAAGGAGACTGACAAAAATAGAGTGGGTTTCAACAGTTAAACTAGAGGACAGAGAAACAGTTACAGGCTTGGTTTAACTGGATTAGCACGATTATCAGGAGGAAGTTTTAAAAGATGAGATGTTTGGATAAGGCACCGGGCTGCAGAGGGAATAGCCAATTAGTCAAAGAAAGAACTTAACTCAGACAGAGAAATGGGCTACATCAGTGCAGACACCTACACAGGTTCCAAATTAAATCTTATTATTTTAGGAATTTTGCAGGCCTTCTGCTAAATATTAAGATAATACAAAAGGGAGTATGTGAACGATAGGAACTAGAACTATTTACTACTTTGAAAGCACTAAAAAGCAAGGTTAAAAGAGATGCCAGCAAGAAACCAGTAGGGTGTGAAAGGTGGGGGCTCATATGGCACAGCATGGTGTGAAATTGGGAGAGATAAGAAAAAGACCTAGATTCAGCTTATAGAAATGGTGAAGGCCATGAATTATTTTTTCCGAATGATCATGTATGTAAGTGACCAAATACAAACCAATCCCATTTGGCAGTAGTTATTAAATAACTCTCAGTAATTATTCAGGTGACCTCATTCTGCACTAGCATGAAACTCTATTTCCTGGCAGTTTTTTCCCCCCAAGTAAAGTTAACAGCAAGTCATTTGGAGGCAACATCATTTGCTACAATTTTTGTCCATATTTATAAACAGTTTAGGCATCTTTGGGGGTTTTGGTTTTACTGCAATTTTTTTTTAATAAATCTAAGCACTGACCAAAGAATTTTGAATGTTAGGGGTCAAAGGTATCATTGTTTTACACAGATGTAACATGAACAGGTTAAATATTTGGCGAAAGGCTGCCATGGGCCACATTCTGTAATGTTTAGCTCTGTAGAAGCAGCTGCTGAATAGTCGGAACAATGTTTTGTTTATAAATACTGTGATCTGACTATCCTCCAGTGATGAAGTGTGAAAAGTGGTGCTTTGTAAAATAAGCATTCTAAAGGATAGTGTGTGTACATTCCTGTTAACATATTGTAGGGTCTACAAATTTCTTAAATGAGGCCAGTAACCTCTCCGCACAAGGCCTCTATATGGTGATGTAAAATTAACTTAAGCCCTTAACTTGAACTGGCATAAAAATCACACTGTGCAACACCTTTCTCTAATTGATGTTTTTGTATTTCTGGGGCAAAAATCAGGAAAAGAGTGTGATCCACTGTGATCCACTTCACAGTATCACAAAGTTGCATCACAGCTACAACGGCTGACATTAGCCGGAAAAACTGTCTGGTTCACTCCCTCACACGTGTTCAGCTGTACAGGGTTGCCCAGTTTTTCTGTGACAGTCTGCAAGTTTGGGGACCCCACAGTATGTCTGGGAAGGCTGTTCGAGTGCTCAGTCACAATCAGAGCAAAAATGTGTGCTCTTACATACGTGTGCGCTCATTACATCTTATCCTGCCACGGGGCATCACCGAGAGGAGTCAGTCACCCTCTTCCTTATTCCCTCTGTTAAGTTATTTAAATATATTGGTATTATCCCCCTGTGCCTTCACCTCTCTGGGCTAAACAGTCACAGCTCTCTCCTGCTCTTCTCGTACAAAACATGCTCTGATCCTGTAAGGTCCTTTCTGGTCCCTCATGGCTCTTGGAAGGCTTGTTGTCCACCAGGACCCCACATCCTTCTCCTAAGAGCTGCTTTCCAGTAGGTTCTCCCAAGCCCGTGCTGGTGCCTTATTCTTAAGGGGTTATTATTCCCCAGGTGCAGGAGCCTGCATTTGCCTCTGTTGAATTTCAGCTGTTTCTTCTCTGCCCAGCTCTCTAACCCGCTGAGGTCTTTCTGAAGGGCCACGCCGCCCTCTGGGGCGTTGGTCACCAGGCAGACCTGGTGAGGAGCATTCTGTCTTCGTCCTGCTGGTGACTCTTGTCCCTGAGCCACCCTCAGGGCTCGCTGCAGCCTCATGGTCAGCGTGCTGCCCACCAGGTCCGTCCGTGCAATGCTGCTGTCCAGCTGGTTGCCACCCAGAGTGAGAATTATTTCCTCTCCATGGGCAGGACTTCGCATTTTCCCTTCTTGCTCTACATGAGACTGCTGTTGGTCCAGTTTTCCACCTCCCTATAAATTGTTACATAACCATCTGATTTAACAGTTGTCCTTGGAACCTTATAATAATGGCATTTCTAACAGATTTAATAATAACTACTGCATGCATAATGAGTTTTTGTTTATTTGTCTTCTTGCTTGCTCTTTTGTGGAAGGGGGACTGTCATTTTGTGTTTAACACTTATTAAAATTATCCTTTTACTGGGAAAAAACACTTCTCTATAACTTGGAAAAATTAAACATAATTTTATTCGGAAAGCTGTCAGGGTTTGACACTGGCTAGAAGCCAGGCACCCACAAAAAACCATTCACTCATTCTCCTCTGCAACAGTTGAGCAGAGGAGGGGGAAAGAAAAACCAGAAGGTTCATGGGGTGAGATAAGGATTAGGACGAAACTAAGTGCAAAACAGGCTCAAAACTTTAAAGATATAAACAGAAATTTATAAAATGAATTAAAGAGGAATATGAGATCTAAAATAAACTTTTAGAACATCTACCACCCTCCCCCAGCCCGTCTTTCTTTCCATCCCACCAATAGCACAGAGGGACAAAACACGGGGATTTCGGTCAGTTTGTCGGTTTCAAAAAGTCTTTCTTCAGTTCGCTGAGGGAGGGGAGTCTCCTCTGTTATGTCCTGAGGTCCTTCCCACACGAGGCAATTTTCTGTGAACCTCTCCAGCACGGTTCTAATTTTCACCAGCAGCAGTCCCGGCCGATCTGCTGGGAGTCCCTCCAAGGGCAAAACAGTCTTCCTGAACTACATGGCACGGCTCATTTCAGCTCATGGGATGTAGCCCTTCGAGGATGAACTGTTCCAGTTTGGGAGCAAGGGTCCTCCTTCTCTGTCTTCTCTCCCTCTGCTCCAGTCTCCCACGAGATGACAGCTTTTCAGCAGGTGCACATTCCAGAACGAGCACCTTGCCCTGACAGGCTGTGGGTGCATCACTGTCACGGAGGGTGGATGTGGCAGGGTGCTAGAGCCTTCTAGAAGCGTCCCCAGTGAAGGAGCCACTCGATGTCACTGGATCGCACTTTCACAGAGCGGTGCTCACACACACACACACCAGACAGCTTTTCACAGGCACACACTTTCACCGAGCTCACACACACACACACACCAGACAGCTTTTCACAGGCACACACTTTCACAGAGCGGTGCTCACACACACACACACCAGACAGCTTTTCACAGGCACACACTTTCACAGAGCTCACACACACACACACCAGACAGCTTTTCACAGGCACACACTTTCACAGAGCAGGGCTCACACACACACACCAGACAGCTTTTCACAGGCACACACTGTCACAGAGCACAGCTCACACACACACACACCAGACAGCTTTTCACAGGCACACACTTTCACAGAGCGGTGCTCACACACATACCACACAGTTTTTGTGTACTTCCACCAACAAAGCGGGAAGAGTCTTCATATGGGGTTCCACGGAAGATGTTCATTCCTGTCTCACGTGAACAGCCCAGCGATGAAGACAAGGCGCAGGTGAGGGACCAGGGTTTATCCATGGGGCAGCAGGGGCAGAGTGAAGGGCAGGGTCCAATGGGTAAGCGAGAACGTGGTGCCCAGGGGAGGCAAGGGGCGAGGGAGGCCAACGGCGGGACATGTGTGGCCACCAAATGGGGACCCGTGGGAACTTGGGGAAGGGAAAACATTCTAGGGAAGGGACATGTGGTGGAGAAAAGGGGCGGAGACGCCCATGGGCCAGCTGGGGAAGTAGAACTGGTGTACATTTGTGTGTAAAGCTAAGCGTCCCAGGAGAAGGCTCCTTCTGTTATCACAGCCACGGGGAATGACTTGATTCGGGGCATATCCCTGCAAGGGACCCTCACAGAATGTAAAGCTGAGGGCCTGCTGGCCTCCATACATCCCCCCATGCACTTCATAAACCACAGAGAAACAGTTTGTTATAGTATAATGAACTGTTAATTTTAAGAAATTAA
>WBMY01005631.1:94991-125805 GCA_013397315.1 Donacobius atricapilla
ATACACTTTCTAACTCTAAACTGTTAGAGAGTCTTTGTCCGTCCAGTTGGATAGCGGTATTAGACCGTTATTCATATTTTATTAATTCAATAGTCCTCACCGTGCCTTGCAGAAGAATCTCAGCTCTGTCGCCAAGAGCACCTCCTCCTCCTCCTCCTCCCTCCTTCTCACTACCCTTAGTGGCACCATGTTGGTCTCCTCACATGTCTTTGTTTTTTGGCTTTTCTCTTACTCGGGAGAGAATTGGTTTCGCAGCAATGAGAGGTCAATCCTTTTCATTTGCCAGCCCTCACTGGCAGTCAGGCCCCATGGCCGGGTGGGCAGTGCCCGCCGCTGCGACACCGGCACCGTTCCGTTCCTCTCTTTGTGTGGGGCACCAAAGAGGAGAAGCTGCTGCTGCTGCTGTGTCTGCCCCTGTGTCCGCAGCACGCCTGGCTAAGAGCGGCTGAGCAGGCACAGCACGCTGAGGGCCGGGCCGAGATGGGGGCGGCCACCGTCCATGTGGCCCCTGTCAGCCACACCAGCATGGCCCCCTGCAGCCACCTCCCCAACCCTCCAAAGACGAAAGAGAATCTGTGCACGATTTTTTTCCTTTTTAAATATGTCATCAGAGGCATTGTAAACTTCTTTAGTTGGGCTAGTAACCCATCATCAGAGCCTTGAGGGACTGGCTCTGCTGGACACAGTAGAATTTTCAACAGCTTCTCTCTTAGGAGAGCTGCCTTTGCAGCTTCTCCCGCCCCTACTAAAAGCCAGGCTGTGTTAAACCAACACAGAAACATAACAGAGTTAAAAGCGCCAGGGTTGAGAGTCAGTCCTATATTATATTTCTCTTCCAAAACTTTCTTCTAGCCTTAATTTTTTTAAGTTTCTTTTTTTAATATTTAAGTAACTGCAATGTAATTCTGCTTTTGCATGAGCATGCTTTTTTTTCTGCTTACTTACCTTCTTTAATAGAAAAAAAAAATATTTCATATACAGAGCCTGAACCTGAGAGAGATTTTCTCCCACTGACATCTCCAACGACTTAGTGATACTGACAATTTTTTTTTTTCCTGTGCTCCTGCTTTGCTTAATGTAGGACTGAGCAACTCCAGCACTGGGAGAGACCAGGCAGTATGCCTCAACCCCATTCCACACATCAGCTAAGACGGTGTAAGAAACCACACTTGGCGGTTTGTTGATAGCCAGACAGTGCTGCACAGGAAGTTCTCTGCTCGGCTGTGAATTTTAATGACTTGGTAGTTATCACAAGAATTTATCTCAGGTAGTTATTTCTATTTCAAGTGGTCTTTACTTGTCTGTAAAGACAGAGAGATGAAAAACAAAACCAAAATAATCCAAGGATCTCTTTTGTTGACGCCATTACACCCAGAATCAGAGACTGTTTTTTTAATGCAGTGTCACAGTGATTATTGAGATATTTAGAGATATTTTCATTGCTTCTTCTGTATCTATACTAATGGGTCTGGATTTGTAGGGGAGCGTTCCTGGTATATATTTGCAGAGGCTGATAAACTGTAATCCATGTTCCTGATTAGGCGCACACTGTCCCAAGCAGGATCTTTCAGGGAACATTTGCCCCAGGTGCTTGGCATCCAGCCACTCACTGTGGAAACTAGGACAGTTTAGTAAGGGTTCAGCCCACACCGTGCTGCTAGAGACGCCTGGGATATTCCTGCGCTAACTCACTGTGATGGATGCAGCCTTCAGGCCTGATCTGAACACTGAGCAGCCTCGCCGAACCAATTACACCTACCTGTACAAATAACGTTGAAGACTTCAGTGGATATTTGCCAGCTTGGAGCAACAGCATGAGTGACTGAAGACGTGCCAGGCTATTTTTTTCTAATGATGAGCCACAAAGCGTTATCTTTTAACCTCTAGCACATCTTCAGGAAGGTTTTAATTCAACCAGCGTCTCAGTGTTCCGTGGGTTTGTCCCTTCCTGAAGCTGGGATGTAAAGGGAGGACAGGGTCTACTGTGTTTAACTCTGCTTTTATCACAGGCCAGTAAGCCATAAAAATCCTTCAAATATTTATCACAGCTAATTTAGTGTGGATTCTGCAGCTTCTTTTCTCCAGTGACTCCAATTTCTGGTTGTCCTAGGTTACAATGTAAGATGTGCCCAAGGTATGTGTTCTATCCCCCTCTCCATGAGCTGTACAAACCAGGTGGGGCAGTGTTCCCCTTGTCCCCACCCTCCGGACTATCTTCTGTTAATGGGCCCATTCATGCTCTGCTGTGTGACTCATGGGTAACTCCCATCCGGGAGTTATCTCTGTTTAATGGGCAATCAAGGACCCATTGTATGAGTCATAAAATTACATCGTTCCATTGTGGGATGCTCCGCCCATGGGGAGGAGCCAAGCATTCCCACCTGGATATAACCCGGGATAGCACAGGGGGCCCTCACCCCGCTGGATTCCCAGAGGACAGGAGGTACCGGACTTTTCTACAGGATCACTGCTTCAACACGACCACTTCATCCGGACTGCTACCAGCGCCCTGACTAGCAGGGTGTATTACTGAACTTATTTTATTTTACCCCCTTTTTTCCCCCTCCTATTAAACTGTATTTCTGACTTGGAAACCAGTCTTTCACTGATCTTGCTTCCAATCCAGCACACTGGTCCTGTTAAAAACTTTGACATCTGAACAACAAACAAGTGTGGAGGAATGGCTGCAGGAGAAAGGCCACAATATCAGTACATATTTTAAATTGTAAGGTTGGGAATGTCCACTGGAAGTAACTTAGGACAGAATATCCTTGAGCACAGGTGTTATACAAAGGGAAGATGTGAAACAAGGGGCACAAGCAGAGATAAACAGGAACTTTCACCACAAGAATGTAGCAGGAGGAGACCACGAGAATGCGACAAGAGGAGTAGTTGACATTGAGTAATTATCCAATAGTGAGCTTGCTTTTTGCACTATGTATGAGCTTAATTAAGAACAGTATAAATTGTATCGCAATACTAAATAAAGCTGAGACTTGTGCATCAATCGTATCGATTGTCACTTTTCTCCCGCTAGCTATGACAAACAAGATGTTCCCTTTTGTGGAATTAGATACAAAGTTAGTGTCTCCCTCTTGTTTTCTGACTTTAGGTTGATCCTTGGAAAATTTCTTCTCTCTGAATGCCTGTACAGCTGCTGTTGCTAAGATCTTGTACTGCACAGTTCTGCTCCACTCTGCTTTTCGTGCCTGACATTAGAAGGACGGCCTCTGCCCTCTGAATGAATATTAGCAGACTAGGGGAATAGAGTGACCTTTTCCAGGGAAATCTGCCACCTGCTGAAGGCTGAAGACCAGCCTTCAGTAGATGACATCCCTGAATGAAATGCAATTGCACACCATTCACAGTCCGCTGATAAAAGTGATGCCTGTCTACCTAAACTCATTCCGGTACTGCTGTTCCTGAGTCAGGTTTGCCTTCACCAGGAGACCATCACTGCTGTTCCACAGCCTGCGCTGATGGAATTCCTCGGTATCTGAATGCCTCTCTTTGTTTCATTTCCCGTATTTCCCACAGCTTGTCAAAACTCACTACTTCTTAATATCCTTTCCACCTTCCATCCTGCTTGGCCACTTATGCCCAGACGACAGTCAGCTAAAAGTCACATTTCCTGATCTGGTACTTCATAGTTTCAGCGTGTGGAACTTCCAGCATGTGCCATTTCCCTGGCACATTTCACATGTCTTGTGAGCCGTTTCAAAGCCCATATTCCTTGCCTTGATCTTTGGTGGGCTGGAGCACATATATACCACATTAAATTGTCATCTCTGCCTTTAGCTGTGTTCTGCAACATCTCGCATGCTTCCCTGATTGATGTTGTTTTTGATAGAAATTCAGTGTCCTCTGCAGACTTTTGTATGTATTTGCATTTATGACGCATAAGTCCCTAAAATGTGCAGCTTAAAACAATGAAAGGAACAGCAGAAAGATGGCATAAACATCTAGGAAAGGGGCAGATTAAGATACTGGTCACAAGAGAGTATTTGGCAGTGACCTGAGTTACTTAAACTCAATTATTTGATTGCTTTAGCAAAGGCTGAGGAGCTGTATGCAATATTCTTCCTTTTGCCTGCAGCTCAGAGACTCAGCAACATCATCTGACCGTGTTTGCTCTGGGGTTTTCTGTGGAGATGTTATGCTTTGCAGTGGGGGAATATGCTTTAGGAATACCTGCCACATCACGTACCTGACCTTGGCTATTCCTGCCTTGCGGAAGTTCCTTCTAGACTGAGGAAAGAAACCTAAGAGTTCCGTGGTGTGCATCACTTCTGTGATCAGCCAGCGGGCATGAGTTGAATTCAGACAAGGAAATTGTTTGCGGAATTACCGAGAGCAGAGCACAGCATCATTCCATACCACAGAAGACAGCTACTTAGAGCAAGAGAGGAGAATCAATACGGAGCGGGAATGAGATATCAGTCTGTGGGTAGCAGTGACATCCTTCTGTCTCTGCACGAATGCACTAAAGGTGAACTTTTCAGACTTTCTTCCTCTTCTGATCATCTCATTAGCCAGCTCTCCCCAGAAAGATAGAGTGTTCTTCAGGTGGGTTTGGAAATGTTACCTCCTCATGGCACATATCACTAGCATCAATAAGAAACCTTATTTAAGGTTTCATGGACATCTGCCTCACTGTTTTGGAGTTAGAAATATAGAAGGATTGTTTCCAATTTTATTCCATTTATCAGGATATGAGAGTTTCAATTTGGTTGTCAGAAACTTAAATGGATTGAGAATCATTTTTGAAGTCAAACATTATAACAGCCCCACACCTTTGTGAGGGAAAAGAATCAGGACACTTGAAGGAAATGGACTTGTTAGGATGGGAGAAAGACATCTTTGCTGGTGACTCACACTATAATGATGTCTGACTCTTTTATTCTGAGCAGAAGCTACAAAGAGATGATTTTTCTACCTATTGAAGAGATTCAATGAGGACGTATCAGCACAGCTAGGACTTATTTTCTCTTTGTCTGTGTTCCCCAGATATATTTTTCTAGGCTTCACATTTTATGAAAAACTTTCCTTGTAAGTCAAGACAATACTTACTCAGGAGGAGAACGACTAAGGACAGTACAGAGTCGTGTTACGCCATCATGTATTGGACGTGAACGTAAAAGTGCAGGACTTCCAGACTCCTTAAAGAACATCAAACAGAATATAACTGTATTTGTATGGGAGGAAAACTGGCTCATCTCTGGCATTTTTTTATGCTATTAAGTAATTGTAAACTTGTGGTCTCCTGTGCAGAAGAGGGGCAACTCCCAGACCAGCCATGATGCCGGAGATGCTATAAATCTCACTTTTTCAGGTTATAGCATGCAGTGAGAACAGAGTTCAAAATGGGTAATGCTCTTGGAAATGAGTAGTAGAAGACCTGCTATTCTCTAAACCAGAAACTTGTCAAGCCTGATTATCGCAGTCAGCCTGCAAGGCCTTCTCTGTGAGGTGTCTTACTGACAGTGAAAACTAGCATTTTCTGTAGGAAATCTCCTGGTAATTAACCATATTTACTATTTTCCCAATTAATTCCAGTGTGATCTGACCATGCACAGTTCAGCCTTCTGAGAACCACCAACTGCAACTCTTCCACCATCATTCACTGAATATCAGACGGGAGAGATTGTTGTACTGGCCAAGAAAAAATATTTAAGACTTGCACTGGATTTGCAGCTTGAATGGGGTAAGCCTGGGATGGCAACCTGCCTGATGTTATCCTAGAGACATTATCTACAACTAGATATTTATTATTTTGATTCATATGTTCATACGCTTCCAGGTAAACACAAATGTTAGAAGGTTACAACGAATAGTTAATTGGAGGAACTACTGGCCATAACAACAAGAACTGAATTTTGCAATAGCAACAACAGTTTCATGATAGTGCACTAAGGTCTCCTGTCTCCTCCTCTCCTCTGTTTGTGTATACTGTTCAAAAAACGGTCTGTTCCTCATGTTTACCAGGCTGCTCTAGGTGAGGATGCTGAAAGGAGTGAAACTGGTAACAAGGAAATTGTTCAAAATTTGTTCGTGAGGAAAACAAGCATGAGAGGGACAAGGGATGTTCAGGCTCCATTCCACTTTCCTTCCCAGCAGCTTCTTCATAATTCAAATGTCACAGGCTAGATGAGTGTATCTACAAGGAGCTCTTCAATCTCTTCTTTCAAGGATCCTGCCTCTTCCAAAAGGGAGTCGTGACAGTTTCAAGTGGAATGGTTCTCCAGGTAATTTTCTTTAAAAGGTCAAAGTAAATACAACAAAACCAGAACACAATAAACNAATCACACATCAAGAAAAAAACAATGAACACTTCAAAATTGACTAGGAGTTTTTCCTGATTGAAGAGAAACAAATGTTTTGTTCTGTTGCACATTAGCTGCAATACGTTTCACTTCTAAAAAAACGCTAGTGCAATAGAAGTGAAGAGTAGATCTTCTGACAGGATTAATTTTTTTCAGTCTATTACTGATTAGAAGTCGATATGAGAAGCAGAGAGACTCATGTGCTTTCATCCAGGGAAGATAGTTAAACTGTCTTGCACAGCGTAGTCAACATCCTAGGTTTCACTTAAAAAGGAGATAACAATATTGCTGCGGAATTAAGATCTGGGATCTCAGTTTACCGCAGTTCCTTGGGTTTTTGGGGTGTTCTGCAAAGGCAGCAGAAGAGCATGCCTTTGGTCAGCGGATGACTTTGCGTTACGTGGTAAAAGCAGAGAATCCTGGGCCTGTCTGTACACAGATAGACTTTGCCATAACTTTGTCAAGAGCCCTTTGAGCCTATTAATAATGTATTTGAATTACATGGGTTTGCATCACTGAGCTAGCAGCAGCATTAAGTGCTTTTATAAAGTTGGTTATTTTATAGCTGGCAATAGACCATCTCTCCGCTCACAACAGGGTCTGGAGGATCAGGATATCCCAGATCATTTCCTGTGGCCTGTGATTATCTGCGGAGCTGGAGACTTCACAACATGCCTGGGCAGCCCATTCTACTCTTTGGCCACCCTTGCAATAAATTAATTTTTTCTTATGCTTTAATGAATTTTCTCATGTTTCAGCTTGTGTCCATTACCTCTGATTCTATCATTGGATAACACCGAGAATTTTCCAGCTTTTCTTCTTCTTCTTCTTCTCCTTCTTCTTCTTCTTCTTCTTCTTCTTCTTCTTCTTCTTCTTCTTCTTCTTCTTCTTCTTCTTCTTCTTCTTCTTCTTCTCGAATGTCAGACACAGTGAAGCAACCACCCTGGTTCATTCCTCAGTTACGCAAATAAGCTATGCAAGTTATTACCAATGATCTTCAGAATACTCCTGGGTTCTTGTTCATAGTGAGAATAGGTCACCGCACTTCATGTGGTGTCCTAGAGTGACTTTATGATGCCTGTATCCCCAATCGTCTGCTCTGTATACTGTGTTCTGCACCTTTAAGGTGATTCTTAGAGTGCAATTTGTTTTGAAAACTGTGTTATCTCCTCACATTCCTCTCCGGGACTCTTTGGTGCAGCGGCGGCTCAGTCGGATTGCTGCAGGACAGAGGTCTCCTGTGGTTTTTTTTTCTCTTTTTTTTTAGTTAGTTTTAGCTAACTAGGGCAGAGAATTGGTTTTTCGTTTTGTTTTGTTTCCCTTTTCCTTGGGACTGTTTGAAACTGCTCCAGACTGAAAAGCAGAGGAGAGCCAAAAGATTTCCACTCCCGCCCTTTTGGGGCCTGGGACAGCGTTCTTCTCCAGCACTGGAGGGACTGATAAAAACTGAGAAAGACAAACTGAATCTACAGCAAGGACTCTTCTCAATTTGCCATCTCACTTCAACTAAAGGTTTTATTGTTTCATATTGTTTTCTTCTGTTGAATAAATAGCTTTTTTCCACTTTTCTCCAAGAAAGTCTCTTTCCGGACCAGCTGTGGGGGAAGGGGTCGTTTGGGTTTGTTATTTTCAAAGGAATCCCATTCGGAGGTTTCCTCCCACAATTTGCCCTAAACGAGGACATGTGGATATTTCCCTTATTTTCCTTAAAAGGAAAAAAAATAAGATAATGGGTTGGATACTGCTATTTGTATTTGTGTCACTATTAAAAAACCAGCAACTTCTATGGATCAAAAAGCAAAAACATATTATCCCAGAAACAGACAAAGCCCCACTGATAAGCCTTCTTTCTTGAATTTATATTATTTCCTGTGTTTCCTATTTTAGATAGAAACTGATAAAAAGGGCATTGTCTAAGCTACAAACCATCTCTCACATTACTTAGAATGACTGTTCCATTTTTAGTCACAATTGTTTGGCATTTCAAAGACCTTTTTGATGGAGGTTACAAAACAAGTTTTCTGCATCTGAGATCCTTTCTCTTTTCGGAGTGATTTTCTGCATGACAAGGTCACATCCACAGCGCTGTATCAAGTTCCTAATTATGGCCCTGATGTAACTCATCCACAGAGGAACTGGATGAGCGCCTGTCATGAATAATTTCAGAGCCTTGGAGTTAGACAAACTCCAGCAATGCCAATGCTCAGTTCCTTGCGCATCTCACCGTGTGTCAGGTAACATCCCCTGCAATATGAGATGCATTACTAGTTGTTCAGTTGTGGAACAAAAAATGACCTCTCTGGTCCTGAGGCCTGACAGTCAAAATTGTAAGAATACACCAGTATGGGCCTGTCCACTTCTGAACCTTTGAGGGAGTAACTTAACTAATGCCAGGACCATGCTGGTTTACTGAATTTGTCTGTGGTTTCTGGCAGAGATGGCAAATTGTGATAGAATTACATTATTTTGTCTTCCACCCTGAATGCAATTGTGTGTGAAGCATGTTCATACATAGTTTTCCTGCTTTTATTTACCCATCTGAGCCTGCATGTGAGGTTTAGGCTGCGGCATCCCGTGCTGCTCTAGTAACCACTTTTTTCAACTCAGAATATACACTGAGAGGATTTCCTGCGCTGGTCCAAGATGGATTGCGGGAGGAGAACTAGTGCAAAGATACAGGTATTTTCTTCACCAGCTGTCTTCAAGATCTCCTTTGGTCTTCCTCCTAACTGGGAGAAATTTCCACCCTTCTTGTACACAGCCCCACCTTATCC
Organism: Donacobius atricapilla; assembly: GCA_013397315.1. NCBI lineage: Eukaryota > Metazoa > Chordata > Aves > Passeriformes > Mimidae > Donacobius > Donacobius atricapilla. The sequence goes on from WBMY01005631.1 coordinate 104,089, forward strand.
TCCAGCACTTCTTTACGTACAGCATGATCCAGACAGAGACCTAAGAAATGTAGTCATATATGTGGTATCATGGACTTCATCAAGATTATTAGCCCGCTGTAGATAATAGGACCAAGCCCTTGCCTGAGCCTTGGTCTGCATCACACGTAGCGGTGTTTCAGCCCTAGGAGTGCTTACATATCGTAACCATCATGAAATGTTACGCTTCGGCCTCCTCCCAGCTCCTCTGTAAGAGGCTGAACGTTCACAATATAAGAGGCATTTTAAATACGCTGTCCTTCCCTCTGGCAGAAAAAACTGCTCATAATTACTGCCATTTTTTAAGTTAACTGCAGCAATGTTCTGATGGAGGTGTTCTTTCATCTGGCATTAGCCAAAGGAAACGACTTTAAACCTGCATTAATTTATATATGCATTAAACTCATAACAAAGCAAATTGTAAAGATGAAGCACATCATCGTGTTTCTGCTTCCATTGCCTGTGCATTTCTTTCTTGTCCTTCAGTTTGACGAATAGGTCTCGACTCATAGTGGTCTCTTCCCTTCCTCTCCTACTTTCTTCTGCATGGAGACCAAGGATGCAACCACTTCCAGCCTTAGCAAGATGGAAGCAGCTTTAAAATCTGAGAGAAAAGGACATCTATGTAAGCTACGACACAAGGCATTTTCCCAAAATGTATGTGATTTATAGTTTGTTAGAGCCGCTCAGCACAGACATTAACTAACGTGTGCCTACTCTGCCTTCCTCCTTTGCTGGCCATCCTTAGAGAAACAGCTTTGGCGTCGGTCCTCTCTTGTTAACCCCTAGACTGATAATCAGTGGTCAGTCAGCCACTGTTTAGAATGTACGTGCAAGCAGCCTTGTGAAAGACAAAGTGTGCGCCAGGATCTGCCCTGTGAGCATGTAATGACATCCAGAATGCAGAGTAAATAAAGGGGCACCAGAATAGAGCTCATCTGTCCATCTGTCTGTCTGTGTCTAAATTTCTAAGGCAATAAAAGAGCAGCTGCTGATTGGAAATTAGATTTGTAGGTCAAGAAAGAAACCTGCTTTAAAACCTGGCTAGATTATTTTCTGTCAGTTGAATTAGATGAAACCCTTAAACCAAATCAAGGGATGCTGAAGAGAGACAGCAGCATTTGAAGAGGCCGGAGGCCATAGTGAATGTTTTGTAAGTTGTGCAAGTGTCTCAGATAATAATGAAAATAATCAAAGGCTTCTCAGCTAAAATAGCTTTTTCCTCCGGGACAAACACTACTGACAGAACTAATGGGCTTTAGAAAAGCAAACACAAGCTGGGATATATACAATACAATACAGTGTATTTAAAGCAACTCTTGGTGCAAAACAATATAATTAGAACTCTATGTTTGCTCTACAGTCACAAACTGTTGGAATTTGCTTTGCTCTCTGGTTTCCTAGGAGGTAAAAGGACGTGGAACAGGAATAAATTTCCCTCTGGGCCTTGGTATTTTAGCCAAGCCAGTCTTGATCAGACTTGGTCATTTTAGAGAAGCTATCTCACCCATGGACGTTAGAGGATGTATGACACCTGTTATTTATTTAGAAAGAAGATATGTGGATTTATTATAATTTTATTTCAAGTCCTTCCTGCCTGCCTGCCTTCCTCCCTCCCTCCTCCATATTTTGTGCTTTATTTCCTCTGCATTTTCTTATGCCTAATCCCCAACCAACACAAATACTCATATGGATATAAACGTGGGCAGCTATCAATAACCCAATCAACTCTCTTTGGAAAAAAAACTAGCTCACACTTCAGCATGTTTCCCAATCCAAAGAGTTGCCGGTGGATCCCTGGTCGCTGTCTCTCTGTCTCCCCTCAGAAAGACGCCACTTCCTTGTGCCAGAGTGTATTTGGTCCCTCTGAGGCGGGGTTCATTCTCTCAGGGCAGCCCTCCCAGTGCTGCGCTTCGCGTTAGCAGCTGGAGAGGTGCTGGCCACACAGCAGTGCCTGGACCGCTGCCGAGCGCTGCTGTCGCGGCGTCAGCCCCTCTGTCCCATGTTCCACCCCGCACAGGCCGCGAGGATGAGGGTGGGCAGCATCCTGGGAGGGAGGGCACGTAGATGGGGCAGCCAGTTCACACTGACCAAAGGGGTTTTATGCCCCACAGGATGTCTGTCCGCATGCGAAACCTAAGGGAAAGGGGAGAAAGGTGTGGCCCTCGTTGCTTGTGGTGTTTGCCTGCTGGAGCATCTGCTGTGTGCAATTGAAGCCCTGCTTCCCACGAAGTTGCCAGATATTGCTTGCTGGTGGGAAGTAGAAAATAAAATCCTTTGTGTTTTTTTCGTTATGTTCTGGTTTGGGTTTTTGTGGGTTTTTTGGGGGGGGTGTTTTGTTGTTGTTGTTTGTGGGGCTTTTGGGTTGTTGGTTTTTTGTTTTTTTTTTTTTTTTTTTGGGTTTTTTTGGGTGCTTGCAAGCCCAGAACAATTGCTTTACCTTTGTTTGTGCTTTTACAGTGCTGTGCTCTGTATTGGTATGTAGCACCTACACCGCACGGGATGGATGCTCCGGGAGGAGGTTGCCCATAAAACCTGCTCCTGATGCTTTTCTTTTATCAGCAGAATTATCGCAGAGCAGTCTTTTCCCCTCGGGCTCAGGGAAATGCCCCTGAAAGTGAAAATATTTGCTCCTCATAGAGGGAATCAGCCTCAGACGAAAGGCAGGGGAAGCCTTTTCCTGATTCAAAGCCTGTAATACCATGTTTGTAAACATCCAGATATACATTCATCAAAAGATGTCCTTTTGAACAGGTATCCAGTGAGTAGCTCTAAAGCTGTTAAGACATAGTCAGAATCAGCAGACAGGGTCACAGAGAGACAAGAGTGGCCAGTGGGAGCCTTATGTCTTTGGGAAAGGGAGTAAAATATGCTGTCATTTCTACAAAACACAGGAAAATAAAAAGTTGCACTCCCAAAAGCAATGGAACCACACTGGCTGTGGTAAACGATTTAAGTATTTATGAAGGAATTAATGAATCTACCACTAAAGTAAAAACAAACCTTGAAACACAAAAGATTAATGTTTCAGCATGGTCTTGAGGATACAAACTGATAGAAGTATTAAAATTGTAAATGAAATCAGTGTTGTGAGACCCAAGGCTCCAGGCTACTCTTACTCCCAGAACAGTTTATCCACGGGGAATATATTTAACCTTACACAAGAAAAAGGATTTCGTTCATGAAAGAAGCGAAAACCAGAAAAGATTAAATTGGAAGTTTGATCTCCCCAGGCAGCATGTTACTAAAAGATGCCTAGAACACTATATGAATTGGTTCAACTTCTCTGTGGTTTTTGACCCAAGATGACAGATTTTACTAACCATCAGACAAGAAATTTGAAGTATTGGGCTATTCTTTGTGCATTTCAGAAATTTCCAACTATATTACAACTGCACAACACACACGTTTCCATTTTCTGCGTGCCCAAAACCGTCACATCATGGAATAGAATCATAGTGTGTTTGGGTTGGAAGGCTCCTTTCAGGGTCATCAGGTTCCTACCTCCTTGTCATAAGAGGGTTTGGAGTCTGCAGATCTGCTAAAAAACACTAACCAGGGAAAAGGTAATTTTATAGCCAGTCTTTTGTTTGTGGTTCAATTTTCTTTACTGTGAGAGGGGGAAAGATTCTGCCTCATTTAATGAAAACCTCTTCTGATAAGATTAGTGTTTTCCCCTTACTGTCTCAGCTTCTGAAGAGATTAAAATGCGAAGAATTATAACAGTAGTTACATTCATTTTCTGCCTTGAGAGAGATGCCGTGGCTGGCTTGCAGCTGAAGTCAAGACAAAGAAGGTGAACAAGCAGAGCTAAAGGCAAGTACAGGCAAACAAATGCATGACAAGGTAGTTCTGTCTGTAGATTGTGCTACTTCAGGAAGGTCAGAAATTGCACAGAAGTATGGGTTTGAATAGTGCTTTGTAATTGCTGTGGACAGGTAGTCCTAATGAGGAACACATCAGCAATAAGTGTCTGCGGTCATTTCTTTCCTTGCTCAGCTGCTAAAACATCTGTGCCAGATAAATGAATTTTTCTGCCTGTGAATGCTAGAAAGCAGCCAACAGAAAAAAAGATTTTTACCTGAAAACCCGCTTTCTTTGCCAGTGAGTAAACCGAGCAGATCGGTAAGCATAAATCTGCACCGTTTCACTGACATAGAAGTGATTTCTGGGTGGTTTCAATGAGTTGAGAAACTGGCCTATGCACCCACGTGAGGAATCCAAAGATGCGGGGGCAGGAAGACCTCGTCAACAGTGAGAAGATACTGTGCGTAGTTAAAATTGCCGTTGAAATGGTGAAAACAGCGTCTGCAGCTATGCAAGCCGTGAAAACTTTGTCTAACAGCTCAAACATCACCTGATTTGGGTGTTTTACAGACCTATTTCTCATTATTTCAGTTTCATATGATTTCATATCAGCCCAACTGTATGCTATTTCATATTAGCCCAAATGAAGTGCTCAACGCTTCATTTTTTTTTTGTGTATTTTCTTGAAACTTTCAGACTGGATTAGATAAACGGCTATTTAAAGCCTTTTTACTGAAGCTCTGGTTAAGAGATTTTCCCTCACATTGGAATGGGTTAGCAGGATGAGTGGCTGTGACACAGCTCACGCAGGGGACGCAGGAGGCCGCTGTACCGAAGTTTTGTGTCTGGATCGGAGTTTCTCATGGCTGTTTCCTACGAAGGTAATGGTGTGTCTGTCACGCCTGTGTTGCTCTCTGCAATACTGTGAGCAAGGAAAGACACGGAGTGGTGGAAACATCTGTGTCAGGCAGCGGTGTGGCACTGGAGTGGGAGGGACCCCTGAGTCCATTGTAGTATTCTGGCCCACTCTTAGGGATAGGTCTGTGATGAGAAAAGGTAAAGTATTTGTCTAAATTAATAAAGCTGTCAGGAAATTAGGAACTGAAGGGGTCCTGTGGGAATGAATTGCCTGCAGAAAACAGTTGAGATGAACTGACTGCTAAACCAGGCTCAGCCAGCTGACATTTTACGTTCAACTTACAGCTTTTTTAAAAAATCTGCGCCCAAAAACAGAAAGCTTGAGAGAAAAAGACTGGGGTAAACAATGCAGTGTGTAACGGCAGAAGTCTGCGTTTCACTTCCACATTTTTCTTCAGGTAAAAAAGACTGTGTGTCACTCACCTGTGGCCCGTTCTCAGGCCCAAGACAAAGATGAGAGCCTGGTGGGAAGTAGCTGTCTGCAGACCAAACAGAAATGACACTTTGGAGGTAACGGAGCCGGTTTTTAGCTCCATTTTCAGAGATTTTACATCTAAACAACTGGGATGTGCAATCTCTGAAATCTCTTCAGCTGCACTGAGCAGTTTGGAGACCTTGAGTAACCCAGAGGATTTCTCAGCAGTTGCAAAGGCAGTGGGAGTGCGCACAGCAGCGGGAGCAAAGGAGAGGCCTTACGATGTTTCCGTCAGGTGCTCCTTGAAGGTGTCCAGCCTGTGACATGTCACCATCTTCACAGCCACTTCTCAGAACAAGGAACCTTTCTCTCAGGGCTCAGAGAAGGGGTTGTTTGGAAGCCAGCACCTCGCTAATGTCAAGGTGCAGGAATTTTATGGAAAGAAATCTGTTCTGGAGGCCAGTGGAAAAGTTTTTGTTGCAGAAAAGTCTGTGCTTTGTGTGCCAGGTGTCAGGAAGGTTGATGCTCTTCGTGCAGCACATGGGCTGCGCCACATCAAGAAAGAACCTAATGTCTAAAGAACCAGGCAGCAATCCAGAGGACATAAATTTTCTAATTTTCATTTGATTGGCCTTGAAGCCAAGGTCATGAGGTTATCTCCTCATCCTGCTGGTCAGTGGTGGTGTTTCTGCGGCTCCTGAGAGTACACAGACAGTAAATTCCACAGCAGTGTGACAGCGCATGCAGCCAGACTGCTGAGCCCATCACTTTTAACGCTGCACCAGAGCTGTGGTACTCACCTATTGCTCCTCCCTCTGAACTCCTCCGAGAGTTATGGAAAATGTTAAAATGTTGTTTGTTGTTGTTGTCGTTGTTTTTTCTCTTTTTACCAGAAAGAAGTTTGTACCAAGATGGGTGTTCATCTGTTTTCCTGGGTAGGAAATGATAGGATCAGAGGAAAAAACCATCTGGTTGCCCAAGGGGAGGTTTAGATTGGGTATTAGGAAATATTTCATCACTGAAAGGGTTGTCAAGCATTGCAACAGGCTGCCCAGGGGAGTACTTGAGCTGCCATCCCTAGAAGAATTTAAGAGCTGTATAGATATGGCACTAAGGGACACAGCTTCGTCGTGGACATGGCAGTGTTGGCGTAACAGTTTGACTGGATAATCCTAGAAATCTTTTCCAACTTAAGTGCTTCTGTGATTCCGTGATGACTCATTTGCCCCTGTCTCAGACTGCTGGCATTTTTTCAAGTGTCTGTCTGCCTCCAAAAGGCTCCTCTGTACAGACAAGGTTTGGAGCTGAACCTCAGGGCATAACCCAAGGAAACAGCTTTTCTCAGGCAGACATGGAGTACGGCTTTAAAAGTGGATATCTGAATTCAATTTAGTGTTTGAACTGATGGCATTTTCAGCCTGACTATATTCCTTCTTGTTTCTGATGCATTGAATTCTAAGAATATCTGGGAAGAAGAGGGTACTGAAAGCAGTTGAATGAGCCTGACAATTAAGGTCGATTTATAAAAACCTCTTGAGCAGATGTGACAGAAGAGCTTTTTGTACCAAGCCTTTGGAAATGTATCTTTTCCAATGACAAAGCTAAAGAGACAAAATAAGAAGCTGAGAAAAGATTGGAAGGCACAGCTGCGACATCTGTGTGTGTGCCCAGCTAACCACTTTGTACTGCAATGCTTTCATAATGGAACTCATCACCTAACCCCTGGTCATGGCCGGATTCAGGGGTCCTAAAGGTCTCTTCCAGTCTGAAACATTCTATGGTTTATTTCTGGTCACTCACAAGCCACTCCCCTCATTTATCTCTTGATGCAACGGGGTAAGCAATTGAAAGCTGATCCCACTCACGAGGAAAACAGAATAGTTTTTCCTCTCAGTGATCCAGAACTGACCATGAGAAATAAAATGAGATGGAGTACTGAATATAGAAAAGTGAGGTCATAAATAACTTCATGAATTCGTAACCCCATCCACAGATAGCACTAGAGTAAACCTACATTTACATTAGGATTACTTCCTCTCTTCATTCCCCCATCTACCCCCCGTGTTATTTCCTGTTTGAACAATTTTTCCAAGTAATTTTCAGCTTCTTTCAAAATCATCTGCATCTCTGTTGTGATTGCCTGTCTTAGCTCTAATTCCTTTTTTGCAGTTAAGGTCTTGAGCAAGTCTTCGCTTCAGCATATCATTAAATTTACAGTATTACACTGTAATACACAGTGTCTGCGGTGATGAGTTGGCCTCTCAGCCTGTTACTGTCTGGAAACTTGCTTGAAGGTGGGTAGCTGACCCTGACTTATCCTAACAGTTGGCTTGAAGCCTCTAAACTGGTCTTCAGATCATATTTGTTGCGTTCATGGTGGCTGCCTGCCTTGGCACTGAGAGAAAAACTTTTAATTCTGCACGGTTTTTATTGCTCTTGCTTTTCCCTGTTAAAAGGAATTGCTTGGCTACCCCAGACCCGGCACACAGTCTGGCACTGTGATCCATCTCAGCTCCCCGGCGTTCCCTTCAAAATCCCCAGCAGCTGGTTGTCATGGTTCTAAGCCCAGCTGGAGATGAAACACGATGCAGCCACACACTCAACCCCACATGTCTTTCCACCTCCCCAGTGGAACAGGCAGAAGAATCAAAATAAAATTTGTATCTTGAGATTAGAACAGTTTAATAATTGAAAATAAAGCAGGAGACAGTAACAATGGGAAATTATAATAATAATGTTAAGAAAATGGAAAAACGAGTGGTGCAGAACACAATTGCTCACCACCTGCTATCTCCCACCCAGCTCCTTCTGCGTATTCCCTCCCTGGCAGACAAGGAAAGAAGTACTTGACTTAGAATAAACACGACTTAGCTGAAACAGTTTGTTATCAACACCATTCTCATTCCAAATCAGAACACAGCAGTGTAACAACCACTGAGGAAAACTGACTCTTCCGCAGCTGTAACCAGGGCACTGGCCTGTGTAACGCGGCTCAGACTCAGTATTTGTGGGACACCCATGCATGCCAGCAGACGGCTTTCCAGTACAGGAGGAGGTGTGGTGGGGTGACCAGAGGTTGTCTGAGACTGCCGGCGGTTGCTGTGTCTCCATGACTGCCTCAGAGCGATGTCACCGCAGGATGCCATCCCGCTAGAAACACAGGGCCCACTGTTAATTTCTGCTGACAGCTGTCAGAGCATCCTTTCCCGCAAGCTGAAAGGGTCCGTGTCCCCAGAACTGGCTTTGAGAGACCCCTGGAAATTGTGCTCATTACTCTTCATAAACCAGCATAATGCATCAGCGTGGCACAGAAGTATTGCACATGGTAAAATAAATCACACACCTTTGTTCTAAGTGTCAAACTGAAATGTTCTACAACTACTACACTTATTACTTGCAGGAAAATAGTGAACATTGTACTTCTTTAACAGGTTGTTTAAAGCTTCATTTAAAAATTCTTGTCTCTTGTCAGCCTGAATTTCTGAGGCGCATGGCCATCAGCTAAAATAGTTTTAAAAGCCCTGAGTGGTTCAGAGCCTGTTTTACCTTTTGAAATGATGTTCAGGTGTGTTTGTCCGATATGTATGGCACGATAAAGATGTACTTAACACCACTGTTATAAATGAAAAAACATTTCATACTGTCAAGTCCGCCTGCCGCTGCACATTCACCTCTGCCACAATCACCTGGTCCTAAAGAGGTTTCTTGCCACCTTGAATAATATTTAAAGTCCTGGTTTGAAAGCTGGGTTGCCAGGTTGCCACTTGCCTTCTGTGCAGAGTAACAACTTATATCCCCCAAGTTTTCTGCCTCCCCAGGAACACAATGAAGGTGTTTCAATGGAAGCAGTGATGCAGGTATGTACACATGCAACCTGCTGCCACTACAACCATGCTAGAAATGCAATGTCTGGCAATCATTTGAGGTCACAGTCAGATAAAGTTTATTAATGGCATGTAAGGGGAGCTTGTTGTTAACTTCCTTCAGTCTTTTCCCCCAGAATGTCTTTGTCCCATCTGTGTCCACTCCCTTTCTGTGACTCTCTCAGGCTCCAGGCATGAATATCAGCAGATCATGACACACCTCTTACTTCTGCCTCCTCAGTCAGTCGTCTGGAGCTTTTTGAAACTTTCTGTAGACTCACTGGCTTAAGGAAAAGGAAATACGTTTTGGACAAGCCTGCGCAGTCGCCTTACAGGTAGCTTTAAGAATGACCTTCAACCTGGGAAAAGGGAGCTCAGCAAGACCACCTGCCCCATCTGTGTGAAAATTACTGAGAATTGCACATTCCAGTTTTTAGGTCCACTGGCCAGTTCTCCCAGTTTGTGTGGTCTGTGTCAGAAAGACTTCAAGGGGTTTTTGCTGTGATGTGTCCTGCCCTCTCCCTCTGCCCCCCGCCCCGATCCCCACCCTCCGTCCCTTCCTCTGACACTGGCGTTTTTTCTGGTTTCCATTTTCATGCGCAGTGTGGCCTGTGTGAAACCCGCCCAAAGCCTGCCCAAGCCGTCCTGTGCCATCTGGACTGTCCTGGTGCTGGCCTCTGGGGTCAGCTCACAGGATTGATTTCTTTTGTGACACCCTGGGGTTGCACAGGCAACCCCGAGAGGCTTTTGAGGGTGGTTCACAGTCCAAGGCATGCTGTACATCATTTGTGTCTCCCACTCCCGTAATGCCCACTCTCCTCCAGCCCTGCCCCTGAACTCTGAAGGCTTGTAAAGCTGCCTTGTGAAGCAGGTTGAGGACTTAACCTCTCTTTTACTTTTAGTTGCTTTTTATTCAAAGTCAGACTTCAGTTATTAATGTCCCTAGCTCTGATTAAAGGGCATTTTCTATTGGATATAACTTTTCTACAGTCTTATGAATATATCCATGTATACTTAATTTATATCTTTCCGTACCTATATCAATATATTTGTGCTGTGTACAGGTATGGTGGAGTCGTGACACAGGCAACCACGGTCCAGTATGGAAACATCCGGACCACGACAGTTAACCAAATGGAGGCTATTTTGTGTGAATTGTGGCTGAAAGAGGCGAATCCTTGCATATTTAATGTACAGGCTTTCTTGCTGGGAAATTCTTACGGAATAGATAGGAAGGGAGGGACATCTCATGCTGCCAACCAGTCATCGGGAAACCTGCGAGCGTTTGGGGTATAATGCATTTCCAAATTGTGGGACTCGGGGCAAAAAGAGGTGGAGCACACAAACTTCATGACTGGAAGAGGGGAGGGACCTCTGGGACGTGTGCTGGCCCATGGGTTAGAATTGTAATTGTAGTACTTCTGTGCGCCGTACTTGTTATTCAAACCGCTAACCTCTTGATTCTAACTGTTTTTCAAGCTGCCTCTTGGGAAAATGGCATTTTTCCATCGTTTCTACCAGCAGAATTCCAAAGGAGTGTGAGAGAAAAGTCAGCATTTTTTTTCTGGGACACATAGTTTGGGCTGATCATAAAGTAAGTCTAATTCACACGGAGTCACCTACTTGTTAGGTGTTTAAAGTTATATAAGGTGAAATAGCCCTAGGAAACTACCCAGGAATGAGAAATTGTTAACACCTCCATTGCAGGAAAATCTATGAATGAGTTTTAGCGCTCTGTCAGACAATCAAGGGTACTTCCAAGATACAAAAAAACTAGTGGAATAGCAAGCTGGTATGATTTCAAGAACAGTTTTAAGCTGTCAGAGTTTGCATTTCAGGAAAAATGCCTAGGACATTTCTGGCTATGAAAATCTATAAAGCAAATCCTTAGTTCTTGTGCGGATGTAGTGCATTAAAAAAAAAAAAGAAAAAAAAAAAGAAAAAAAAAAAAAAAAAAAAAAAAGAAAAAGAAAAAAAAAAAAAAAAAAAAAAAACAAAAAAAAAAAAAAAAAAAAAGGGAAAAAAAAAGAAAAAAAAAGAAAGGGAAAAAAAAAGAAAAAAAAAGCTACATTTAATCCGGGGATCCGGGGTCTTCAGGTTGCCTCCTGTACCTCCTTCCCTTTCACTCAAAGTCATTTATGGAACACTCAGGCCAAGCTAACTGTTAGACTACTAGGTAGGCTCCAGTGAAGTCTCGTGGGATGCCTTAATTGCTTGAGTTTGGCATGAATAAGGCACGACAATGACTTTTCTTGTTTCGTCTCTCACCATCACTACCTTTCACCTAGAGCTTGAGGCAGAAGGTGAAACACACAACTAAGGGATTTCACAGGATTTTTAAGAGAGAAATAGGGAAGAACTATTAATTTTTTAACATTTTCCAGTCTTATCACATGCTGTGTGTTCTAAGGAAGTTGATGTCACGCTCTTTATCTTTTAACTAATGCTTGTTGTTTTTTAAAATCATGCAGCTGATTAATGCCTGCCAGGAGACAAACCTTCGCTGCACAGTGGTAAGAAATATTATTCTTTTGTTGAAATATAGGCCTTTAACGTCTCCCAGCAGACTGTGAACCAGCTATCAGCAAGGCGTAGAGCAGAGCCTCTGTGTTTTTATCTAGATTATGATTGGAGGAGGAAATACAGGTTCTATAAGGGACAGGATGTTTCCACATTACTGTGGCAGTGGGGATGGGGTATGTGGGGTTTTTTGGTTTGTATGTTTGGAGGTTTTGGGGAAAGGGGACTGGGGTTTTGGGATGTTTTGGGGCTTGAGAGTTCGGTTGGTTGTTTTGGTTGGTTGGTATGGTTTTGTTTTTTTCTGCGTGTTATTGCAGAAACATGTTTATGAAATGAATGTATGTAGGGAAATGCACTTTCAATCTCATGGTTGTACTAAAGGTTTTTGGCAGAATGTGGTCTCTTGCTGTCTCCTGCATAAACAGACCAAAGATCATTTGACAGAAATGAGTTATACGAAGCAGTAACAAAATTATAATGCGCAGTAGAATCTCTGGAATTAAGCAACAATAAATTAATTTGAGTTCTGTCTTATGCTGAGGGTATGAATTAGAGTTCAGGATTAATACGGAAGTAAGATTTTTCAGTTAAGCCCACAAGATCATAAATCATGTAGGCGCAAGTTATCCCTTATATAAAATGATTCTGATTCTGAGGTGAGAAATGAGGACTAAGCAGAGAAGTACGAGAGAAGACCCTCAAGTTTAACAAAAGGAGATTTCGCAGATCAATCGGGCTTTTTTGAGGAGGAAGACTGTCCCCTTACTGTATGCATAGCATGGTTCGATGATGCCCTGGTGATCCTCATGGTGTGCCACTGTGTAGTATTCAATAATGGTTTGCTTCTGGTGGAATAGATCACGTTCCTTGACTAAGGGAGGCACATTGTGGAGCGCACAGGGCTGCCTACCACCTTGGTGTAGCAAACTTCAGTGGTGCATTCCTCTGTGCAAGATATTTCGCTCTATTACTGCAGCGGAGCTTTTTTCTTCATGTAAAAAAGAAAAACCTCACTCACTCCAGCGACAGTCAGCCTCCTAGAATGTGGTGTCTGGTCATGTCGCCTAAGATTGTGGTACCTTTTGGAGAAGTACCACTTAGACAGAAGCAGCTGCTTTTAGAACACAAAGGCTGTGATGTGTGCCAGGGTCCTGTTGATCTGCTTGAATTTCTTCCTTGGAGCAGTTCAGTTTTGAGATATGCACACAGGAAGCCCACCACCTTGGTTTTCATAGTACTTCAAACAGATAAGGTATCAAACTTTTTCAGTCTTTTCTCTGACACCTTTACAAGATTTGTCCTTGCCCCTTATATGCGCTCCCTTGGCCTGTTCTTTTGTTTGTGTCTTGATTTGCTTCACTTTGATTAAGAAAAACCAAAAAAAAAAAAACCCAAAAAATAAACGGCTTTCAAGATCAATAATAGCAATCCATGCGGGGTTCTGGGTCCAGAACCTGCACATCTCCACAGTTTGCTACTGAGCCTTCCCTGTTCTTCCCTGTCATCTGAGACCTGCGAGCCTTGAAAACCCAACTACCCTTGGTTGTGTTTTTTGCTGCTGGAACTCCTCTGGACACTAAGTGTTTTCTACCTTCCTCTCCCATGCACAGGTTTGCCAAAGGACTGTGACTCATGTCTTCCTTGACTGCAGCCAAACATTTAAAGGTGGTTTTCTCCCGCTGTGCATGTCCAGATCTCTCCGCTATGTGGGTCTCTAGTAGGTGGCAGCTCTTTGGTATAGAAGGTTGCAACGAGGCAGATGTAGTGCAAAATCACATCCATGACACTGTCTCCTGTCCACTCCCGTTTTGCTTGGCGCTGCTGTTCCCTGCGCGTGTCTGGCTGCGGGTGCGCTCTGCTCGCCGCACAGACAGCAGCGTAGCACTGAGAAGTCGGAGCAAGCTGTCCTCTTACCGCTCAGCACTCTCGCCAGATGGGAGTTGGACGCTTGCGCTCACCTCAGAGAGTAAAAAGCGCTTTGAGCTTAGCTTGAAATGAAATTCTTAGCACCATGAGGCAGGGATTCTTGCAGAAGCTTCTGTCCATTTGGGCTGAATGAGACCAGTGAATCCCAATCACTTTGTTGTTTTTGCATTCCCCATGGTCAGCACTGGAGCTGTTGGGCCCCCATGATATTGTTGCTGTCTCATAACTCAGTAATATCCCTGTAAAACCAGAGAAGGCCTCACAGTGAGACAGAAATGCTGTCTCTTCTTCCTTTCTACTCTTATTTAAAATGTCCATAAGACATTTTAAGCTCTACCATTTGGTGGGGGTTTTTTTCCCCCAGTTGAATAATTCCATTCCAAGATGGGTGATCATCTTAATTAGAAGATTTGGTAGGCAGAGGTTGTTCTAGGTATTCACCAGCTGTGCCTCAGAAACAAAAACACAGGATTCAGAAAGCACGTGACGCTGTTTGCATGTAACTGCAATGGCAGTAGGCCCTGTACAAACGAACCCTGCAATTTAGCGAGGCAGCAGCTCTGCCATTACCCCTCTATTTGGCCTAAGAGTGGCGGAAAGCAAAGCCAGGGCGGAAAGATGAGGTGTGGAGAGTTGATCAGTGAGACTGGGACAGAGAGTGAATTCAAAACCTGTGACTTGTGTCTCCTCTTGTGATGAGCCGAGACGTGGTAAAACGTGCAAGCAAAAGAGTGCCGACACCCGCAACGTCTGAGAAAGGGACTTACTAGTGACTGTACTGGGCCCTCAGGGCCTGACACCCAGGCACAGCGTGCCAGATCATCCCGTGGTTGTCGTAACGTAGATTTTGCCTGGATCCCAGCTGCGGAACGAGTGCCCAGTGAAGCCTGGCACAACATTTGCGATCCTTTTGTCCCCCCCTGTGCCCAGCATTCCGCGAAAGGCTTTCCTCCCTCACTCCAGAGGCCACCAGCAGAGGGTACCCATGGATCTCGGCCGGCCCCACAGCTCTTCCCACAGGCTGTGGCTTTGCTCACTTTTCAGCTATCTGGTGGCTTTCTGTTTCTTAGCTGCAATGATTAAATGCCTCCCTGCGAGACTTTTTGCCCTGGCAAGTTCCACATCCTGCGGCATTCACCGGCGGGATACCGTCCAGACCGTTCCATTGACAGCAGTCTTCTGTTAGATGATGGCTGCCTTTGTTCCAGGCTCTCCCTGCCCGCGCTAGACTAGATATGATGACAGAAGTTTTTTCTACGGCAGCACATCTGCGGAGTTCACTGCTTCCTCCGGCTTCCTCTGGATGGCGGCCCTCCAGCAAGGGTCACAGACCAACAGCTGCGGCAGGTTTTACTTGGTCTGTGTCTCCCTGGGTTCAGAGGCTTGCAGGTTATATACACTTTCTTAGGTTTTGATTTATCCAGCTGTGCTACACTAAGCAAATGTTTTCATTCATTTTTGTGAGTCTTATCTCAGGCATTATACCCTTCCCATAGCACCCTTATGTCTATGGGAGTAGCATGTCGCTATGAGTGATGCGGATCAATCAGGGTGTGCTGCCTGCTTTGTTTCTTCCTGTTTGGCAGGGTACTGACAGGGTCTAAAGCTTGGTCGGAAAGAAGAAATTATCTGACTGTCATGAAAAGGACAGCATGAAGGAGTCAGTGTGGAAAAGGCGGCGATAACAGGCTCTGGTAGACAGAGAGATTCCGCTCAAGAATTCTTCACAGGTGGCGTATACACAGACACAAGCAGCATGTGTGGTTCCCTGGAGAAAGTCCAGTTGTAAGCGAGAAATTTAAACTGTTGATTTGAGTCCATGCCACAATGGGAAGAAAGAACTAGTTCCCTTCAGCTTAGGGGAAATACTTTGATAAAGACCTGTAGGATACAATTTCCCCCCTCTAACTGAACAGAGAATGCTTCAATGACAAAAACTGTACACAACTGTATTTCTCAGGAAAAATACATAACTTTTTAATGCTTTGCATGCCACTTGCTTATTTCCTGAGATGGCTTCAATTTCCTGCAGAGAATGCAGGTGAATTTTTGCAGCAGTCAAGCCTTAGAAAATCCATGACCCAACAGATCTATGATGCCTAAAGTGAGAAAAGTGACCCCTAAACTAAAAAACCCAACATTGTAGGTAAGTATAAGCTCTGATGAGCCTTTGTAAATGACAGAATCGTGGCTGTGCTATTCAACAAAATAGACAAAGCGTGTAGCAAACAGATCCACTATGCTCATGGTAAAGCTCAGTCAGTGAGAAGAGATGCTGATCAACCTGTTCTGACCTCTACTGTTTTTATTTCCCATTGCATTTCTTAATTAATTTCAGGTGCTTCATATTTTTCTACTTTGCTGTATGAACTAGGTCCTCATTAGGCCTGTTCTGTGTGATTTTTCTGCTGGTGAAGGAATGATAATAATGAGAGAAACTGCCATTTAATTTCTGTCTCTCGTTATTTCCTAAGCCATGTATTCATGGAGATTTTTTTCTTCCATAGATTAAGGTCGATTGATTTCTCTAAAGCATTGCTGGGTTTTGAAGCCTGGAATTTGCAGGAACTTTATGCCATGATGCTGCAGAAAAGGTGAAATTCAAGACCTATTATTGTGTACAATTTTTGCTTAGGAAGAATAGTTACTATTCATGAGCTGAGTTAATTCAGAACCAACTGTTAAGGTCTAGAGAAAGGAAGCTGTTTGTGCAGGTTGTAAACAGAATTTCACAGCCTGAAACTTTCTTTTCATTGTTTTCTAGAGATACCTACGTAAGTTTACTTTTTATTCATCTCTTAACAGACCCACATCTGATCTGACTGGATACTTCTCCTTTGATTCAATTGTGTTTCCTGTTTCTTTTGCATGGCTGGGAGTTTAGAAAACACAAACATTTCTCTGTGTTGACTCATACTCATTTCTTTAGCTGTCTTCCAAGGATGCAGTCAAAGATAAGGTCAAAATTACTTTTGTTGTTCTATTGAAAGCCTTAAGTGCTAGGCTGGATTGAAAGATGTCTTTAATTTTGTAAAAACCTCTTTCTTCTTTAATTTTTAGCCTCTTCCTTGCCCTGAAACACTTTCTAAAGAGCTGAATTTTACTGGTTTTTGTGATAAAGTGCAACCTTCTCCTGAAGTCTGACAGCTGGGAACAATACCTAATGGGACGGTCTGTCAATTATGACACCTCCCTGCTCAGCAAAGAAATAAAGAACAACCATTTATTTGAAACTGCATATGAACAGATACGGAAATTTTTATGGTGAATTACTGTCAGTTACACCATCTTCTAATTACTGTCAAATCCTTTTGGTGAGTCGTTTTATCACCGCATGTTTTTTTCTGCAGGTTGGAAACTTTTGCTGATTTAATTCATTCTTCTGTTTTGTGTTTCTGTCCTCTGTGATTTTACCTTGGACTAAATTTCTCTAAGAAAGTTCACTTACATCAGAAGCAGAAGAATATTTATTAATAAAGCATTCTGAAACATGCTGGCTCCCTTTCATTTTTAGTTGCAAACACACACTAACTTTATGGACTAATTTTTAAAACATTGCCATGCCTATTCTTGGTTATCGTTTAGAAAAATGTTTCTAAGTATACTGAATGTTAGAAGTGCTTGTTAATTAGAATTATGTATACTTTGGTGGGGTTTTTTTGTTTGTTTTTGTTGTTGTTGTTGTTAATAATACATAATTTAGTTCTCCTTAGTTTTGTGTGTGACTATAAATGAACCTAATTCATTACACTGTTTTCTAGTTCATGCCAACAATCCCAAAAAAGATAAGTGGCATTTCAGGATGTTGAAGAAAATGAAATCTTGAAAAAAACAGAAGACTGTCACTTATTGCATTAAAATTGTTCTCTCCAGAGTAAGTTCTGCCTCACCTGAAGCATTTAAATTAGAAATGAGACCCATAATACGAGACTTCCCCTGCTCCACCTGTCTTACCAATTATGTCTCAATAGTCGCAGCGTAGTTTGTGTCAGTATCATCAGTCTAGGAAGAAATTTCCTCCTGGAAGAGCTGTGGATGACTCGTTGGCCCAAATATACTCTCTGACTCAACCAGTAGCACTGCAGTGATGTGCACAGACTGAGCAGAGCCTTTTCCCGGCAGTCTGGAGGGACGTGAGAGTGATCTGCCTGTTGCAGACTAATGGGAGAAAAGCCGGAAGAGAAAAGAAGAAAACAGAACAAAGAACAGGATACAACCGAATCTCTCAGAAGCTGCCCATCTAAACTTCGGGTCTGTTCTTCACATGCTGAAGTAGGCATCTGAGATTCCAGACGGAGTTCTGACATCCCAACAGGATTAAGGTGTTTTTCTGGAATACTCTCAGTTTTGGATGACTTGCACAAAGCAGAGGCAGTGTGCTTCAGCTCTCAGCCTGGCCCCGAGGGGCTCTCCCGGTGCATATCCTGGTTTCTTTTGGTTTGTCTTCAGTGCTGGCCGGTTGTTCGGATGCTGCGATGCACGTGCCGGGGAGGCTGGAGCCCCGAGTGAGCAAAGCACCCCTAAATACACCCTTCCAAAAAGCACAGTACGAGCCTGTGCACTGCCCATAATGTTTGGTGCTGTTTCACGGTGCTCAGTTCGTTCTTCTCGGGAAACAGCCCATTCCCAGGGAAGGAGCAGATCCTCCTTGTTGCATGTGCAGGTCAGGCCTCACAGATAGGCTGGAAGGATGAGCCAGCTCTGCTCATGGCTGCCGTAAGCTGGCGCCTGGTCTTTAAAACAGACATTACTGCAAAGCTTTGAATTTCCTCATCCATTTAGAGCGGACAGTGCTTCTCATCTGATTTTTCTTCTTTCTGTCATTCCAGCTGTGAGAGGATTCAATAAGCCATACACTTGAATTTGTCCTAGAAAAGATGGGTTTGGAGCTGCCCTTTCATTTTCAGACTCTGACGGTTCTCATCTGGAAAATCTTTTTATATTTCTTGATATCTTCTTTTGTACTCATACAGTAGTCACTGCCAATTATGCTCTTCTCAGCTATTATTCTGGAAAGTGTTTATTCATGGCTTTGAAACTCAGATGGATTTCTGGCTAAGCTGAAATATACAAACCTGTGTCCTCCGTGAGATCACAAGACTGGCTTATGGTTTGCGACTTTTACAGATGTTGACCTAGTTTTATTTGCCTTATGGCTTTAGAGCTCTCAGATATTGTAAAGTCATGTTATCTGGCTCTGTGCTATGATCCTGAAGGATGGATCATATCATAATTTCTTTAAAACTGGATTTTTTTTAATGTATTAATAGAAGTTCAGCAGCTTTAAGAGAAAGATAAACTCTCACAGAGCTGTCAACAGTTGCAGATATCACTTCCAGGGTTCTCAGAGATGTCACTGAGTCTCAGATTTTGTCTAATAAATCTGGTCCTAAAAGCTCAAAAGGTAAAAGCTTGGGTTGAAAAAAAGAAAGGCGGGGAGGGGAGGGGGGAGTGAAGTATTTTAGAAGTTGTCAGCTCTCTTGTTTAAAGTGAGAGACACCAGATGGTCATTTCTAGAAGTTTGTGTGTAGTTTGTGTCTGTCCCAGTACTGGGTCTCCTTAACTAAACTGAGAAAATACCTGATCCTGTATACACAATTTCTCTGGCAACAGGAAACCAACCCGAAAGCAGACCCACAATCTGCTGCAGATCTGAAAGGGGCAATACCGAAAGGGACAAGGCAGGGGCCCGTCTCTCTCCTGCGTACAGGTCACTTCTGCCTGCTCAGCAATATCTCCCTTGGTGCAGGTTCTGAGGTCCCGCATTCCTCGTCACTCACCCGTCTCCCCGAGCCTTGCAATTCACTGGCGTTTGTAGGATCAAGAGGAACAGCAGCCACTTGTAACTGTTCTGCGTAGGATCTGTTTCGTAAAGTACGGTACAGAGGAGGGGAACGATCAGAGATTTGTGAGGGCTTTGGAAATGGGTTAACAGACCTCTACTGCTGTGAAAAGTAGTAAATACACTGCACCAAGGAAAAGAGATAACTGAGAGGGTATAGAGTGGAGTTTGAGTGGAGTTTGACTGTTCACTGTCCCTTCACAGCAAGTTGCAGAGCAACACGTGAATCAGAAGGAGGGAGTTTCGAAACAGAAGGATTTCTTTTGTTGTTTATATAGTTTATCATTAATCATTATAACTCCTTGCTGCATGATATTGTGACTGTTAAGAGTCTTCTAAATCTTCACCCAGATCCAGAAGGCAACTTGACAAATCCATAGGAAACAAATTAATTAGGGCCTTTTAAATATAAAAACATCTCCTTTCGCTGGGGGAGTCCTTGAACTGCGATTGCCTGTGATTAAAAGAGTATGTTTACCCTGTTCTGCTCTCTCCAATATATTGGTTCTTGTCTAGTGCTACAGACAAGCTGGGCTAAATGGTCCTTCAAGTTAGACCAAAAATGGCCATTTTTATGTTAAAAGAAGAGATTTTGTGGACAGTGTTGGATAACCCAATCCATAAGATTTCCACAATGTGGCAGCTGTCTTCGAAGTTCAGAAGCTGGGTATTATTTGTGGTAGAGAAATGAGGCGCAATGCTTTGCTCTCTCGTACCAAGTTGCTGACTGCAGCTACGTGATCACTGTTTGCTTAACGAACACGAAACAATTGTTTCATCCCCTCTTCAAAATATACTCAGGCAGAGAGATGATATTCCCCTTATCCTGAACACCTTCCAGGTGTGCACTAACGGATGTAACTGATGACCAAGAGGCAGCCGCATCTGTTCTGGTCCGCCAGATTCTCAAGTGTTGCTCTCTTTTCTCTTTCTTCTGGACAAGTTCTGTAATGGAGACATTTGAATCCTTTTCCCATGCTTGTAGAACTCTTTTAAAGGATAGGTTGATTTTGCTTATTTTTTCTTGGTTAATATGGCTCTAAGTCTCTGCTTTATGAAACTCAGCTTTTCTCCTATCATGTCCTTTGATGTTTCTGTTTTAAAATTCTAATTGTTCCTCTGCTGTCTCCAGGGATCAAGACTTTTATTTACCTTTTAATTTACAACAAATTCAAGACTTTTCTTTCTGCATTTTAAATACAAAAAGAAACGTGAGTACTCTGGCCCACAATTTAGGACCCCCGCCTACTCTCACCTGTCTTACCAATTGCCTCAATATTTACAGTATGGCATCCTAGCTTATGTCAGTAATTGCAAACTTAGAAAAAAGCTTTTCAACCATCATCTTATTTTCCACTGTGAAGGGGTTCTTTGCTCTTAAAACTCCATTTGTCAGCCCTCTTAGTGATTGTGGCTAGGATATGCAGCGCACTTTTGGGTGAGTAAGACACCAGTGAGGCACCTGACATGTCTCTCTGACTTACGCTGCTCGGCCCTCTTGTCGCAGGAGCTTTAAGAATGCATTATCACCTCATGAGCAAGTGGTTCACCTTACGCCCTTTCCTTCTTTCCTTGGCTACTCCATCTGAGAGCCTTGTCCTGCTTGTGTAAGGGATGGTCCAAAGAGCTCTCATCTGCCTCACGNGTTGGTGAACAGCCATGAGGAGTCCGTCTCCGTTGGAAGCTATTCCCACCCCATTCTGTCTCTTTCTCGCTATCCTTTATCTCCTTTCTTCTCCCTCCATTGCATTTGCTGTGGCACTCAATAAAGGTGCGTTTGTTGTTGAGTAAAGTGCTGTTTGCCCCCTGCTGTGTCTTTTGTGCTCTGAGATCACTAAAGGAACCATCACAGCCCCCGCTTGCATTAGCAAATCCTGACAGCCTGTATGACTGAAGTACATTGTCCTGAAACCCTCACAGCCCCAGCAGGGTTTGTTTTAGACGGGGGAATCAGAAGTAACTGTTGTCTGGCTGTCTGTACATTAGAAATGATAACCAGCCCTAACCCCCATGAGGGCAGTCGAGTTGGCAGTTTGGATATCAAGTTCTCCTGGAGTGCAAGAAGTCATTACTGAGTGGTTGTGCACTCCTCAGGCAGTTCATGTACAAGTCGTACTGGTGAATGACGTAGGCACAGGGAGGTTATACAATCAGAGCCAAGAAGCCAGCCTTGTTGTCCCATCCTGGGCCTTCACCCCTGCATGCCCAACGTGCCTCGTTGCTGGGTTTGTTTGGCCTTTTGATGAAAGGAGCTTGAGCCTGTTTATAGCCGTGCAGACAGACTTAAAACGTGGTGAAACAGTCTGTGTGGATCATTGTTGGGGAAGATGAATTATGAAAGCCCTATAAATGTGACTCCTTAATGAAAGATTCTGAAAATATAAGACCTATAAGCAAAACTGAAATGA
>WBMY01005634.1:5732-18350 GCA_013397315.1 Donacobius atricapilla
TTTATAATGGGACAAAAATTACACCCTGGAAGGATGAAAAACAAGGTGTGTTGTAATTCCTGTTTCTGCAAGTCTTGTTTGTTCTGTGCACTGGTAAAGCAACACAACATAAATCTGCAATGTGGGCCTTGAATGAACTAGCCCTCATGGCAAACCTGTAGGAGACCTTTTCAGCATAAAGAAAATTTTAATTGTATGCAATAAACAGACGCATGACAATAATTTATGGTAATCAGTAAAGTCGATAGACTGTCATTTATGTTTATGAGGTGTATCACGTTGAGGGTCATGGCTGATGCCTTAAGTTTTAGCTTTCATATTGTCCAGATTCTGTAGTGCATTAGTATATAACTCTGAAATTCAAATAGAGTGTTAACAAGTCCTCCCCACAGTGTAATTAGACAAAACAATTCTTTTCCAGCCCCAGGACCAAGGACACCATTGCAGTTTCAGGCCCAAGAAGTATCAACAACAGCGAATTGAGGAGAGTAATCTGGGAGGATGGGATTTCATATCCTGAAGGTGTAATTGGACAATGAACTCCATTATGCAAATGTACCAAGAGACAAAAGTGTGAAACCTCGTGACCTGTCATCCATCTTAGGTGTAGCATCAGCTGGGCTCTTGCACTGCCCAAGGTGTAACCTTTGGAGGCTTTGTAATAAATACCTACTTTATTCCTTTAATTCTGCCTAGCCTCTCTTCTAGGTAGCCTCTCAAGGCATCATGATGAGTTTTCATCGTGTAGCATTTTATACTGGAAAGGGGTGTGCTCACGTGTGATGCATCTGAAAGGTCCAGATGTGGGGGTTTTCCTCCCTTTCCTTGAGTCTCAGCTGGTTTAAACAGTGAGCCTGTAGGTGGGGCAGGAGTCATCACTCATAAACCGTTAAAAAAATATTTCCCGCAGCAGCCCTCTGCGGCTTTACAACTCATGCAAGAGATATCTATTCAGGAAATTAAAGTTGGACCCAGTGGGTGACGCATTAGGAATCTTATCTTTCCAGAGTCACTTTATCTCAGTGCCTCCATGGGAATGCTTTGAGAATATATTCACAGGAACAGGATCAGACAGTCGAACAGAGATTTTTTAGACCACCAATATCCACAGAGCTGTCTCAGAGCTATGTCATAGGATAACGTATCAAACGCTATGAGGGAGAACAATGCTTTGTTTTAATCTTCATTTCACACAGCATAAGTTCCTGAACTAGAGTTTAGTTTCCTGATATATAGGCCAATGCCTGATAGACATTACCTCAATGGCTAGGGTAGGAACTCCCTAGTGA
The DNA here is from genome assembly GCA_013397315.1 of Donacobius atricapilla. Taxonomy (NCBI): domain Eukaryota; kingdom Metazoa; phylum Chordata; class Aves; order Passeriformes; family Mimidae; genus Donacobius; species Donacobius atricapilla. The sequence goes on from WBMY01005634.1 coordinate 7,022, forward strand.
ATAAAATCTTAATTTCTCCAAGTTGGACATTTCTTTTCAGATGGGTGTTGATTTAAGCACATTTATCATTTTGCGAATGCAATCCATTTGGGTTTCAACACACAATTAGGAAATAAGCGATACCACAAATGGGTTTGTTGGTCTCCAAGTGTGAGGTTTTGTCATGCCTGATTTAGGATGCTGTCACTGTACCGAGAGGCATGCTATGCTAAAAGTCATGAACCAGATGTCTCCTTGCTGGCAACACGGGAATCAGATGCCTCTAACACACTATATCCTGCAATATGGTTTAGTGTTGATACCAACACCATGCTGCCAATGGAGCAAAAGTTCCATAAACCTCCTATCTATGCAGTAACGCAAAAAGAAAAAAGAAATTGTTTCTCTAAAATCAGTAAACGCAAAGCAACCTTCACCTTATAGGATAATGTTGGAGCTACGTTATTGTTACTGATTCAACAGGAGACTGTAGGAAAATTATCTACCTCAAACATAATTTTCTCTTCATGCGCAGGTGAAAACATCCAGAAAGAACAGATTTTTTGACAATATTTCAGCAGAGTTTTAAAGATTTCAACAAACCTGTTGTAGGCATAAAAATGCAAGTAAAATGGAGAGACAATTTATGAGGGCATATGCTGACGCGACAAGAGGGTATAGTTTCAAACTGAAGGAGAGAAGGTTAAGATCAGATATAAGAAAGAAATTCTCCCCTTTCTTTCCTGGGCATTCTGTGCCAGGGCATCCCCTGGGAGGGTGGGCAGGCCCTGGCACAGGGTGCCCAGAGCAGCTGTGGCTGCCCTGGATCCCTGGCAGTGCCCAAGGCCAGGCTGGACACTGGGGCTGGGAACAGCCTGGATGGTGGAAGGTGTCCTTGCCACGGTAGGGGGTGGAACAATATTATTTTCCAACCCAGACCATTCTCTGACTCTATGAAAAAGAATTATATTTTAACTGGAAGGAAAATATTTACTGTACTAAAGAAAGAAAGAATGCATTTCAAATTTTATTTCTTCTTTCCTACTTTATAACAGGGCCTGCACCGGGAGGCTTCACCTTTTCTGTCTCCTGCACTTCACAGAAAAAAGTAAAGAAATTATAAAAGTAAAGGATTTTTTTTTTAAGAAACAAAATGAAAACAAATAATAAGAAAGTGATGCCAGCACCTTTTAATAAAATGCTACCCAGAAAACCTCATCTCAGACAAAATTATGTGCATCTGGTTATGAAGCAATATTTGAGGCATCTTTTTATCCATCTTTAACCTCACTTATTCTCTGTGCCTTTTTACAAGAGGATTTGCTGAATAGAATGCCAGATTAGGTAGTATTTGGGAGTAAATGCCATACATTCAAAGTAAGTGCAAGGTGCCGCCTAGATCTCACTGGAGAACTGTTTCCTTTCTTTCCCATACTACTGAATTGAGACAATAAGTAAAATTAAAAAAAAAATAAAATATCCCACAAACAAATAAACACATTAAACAAACCAACCAACAAAAACCTCCTTTAATTTAGAACATTTTCTCCTCAGAATCAGACTGGATTAAAGGAAATTTATTTCAACAAAGACACACTTTTTCTATCAGTTCAACTGTCAAATGCTTAGTTTGATACTTGGGAACATGGATACAGTAAGGTCATATAATTCAGTAACTCATGTTAATTATCCCTCACTTTTTCCATCAGTTTGCACCAAAAGATAATATTTATGTAGCTCAGATCAGCACAATCACCCATGCCTTACAAAGATTTTTATATTTTAGGTCTTAGCCGTAGCAGACCCTTGATCAACTAAAACGTACAGCACAGTTACTTAGAATGTGGCACTAACCATAAGCAGTTTCCAAGCTAATTTTAGGTATCCATAAATTCCACAGCTAGAGCAAAACTCAGGTTCATACTGCAAGGACACTTAATCTGCTGAAGACAGAAATTAGACCAGATACTGCATAAATCAACAGAGTTCTCTGAGCTAAATGAAAATAGGACAGTTTACCCCAGCAGAGAATGTGGCTTAGCAACCTCAAGAATTTTTAACGAAAACAAAACAAAACAAAGACATTAAAAATAGGAAGTATAAATAATAGCAAACCAAACTACCCTAAAAGCCAGGCAGCTGAAATAGAAAGATTCTGCTGCATCTGAGCCAGAGCATGGTTGTCTCTCTCAGCTTTTATAAATCTCATATCTAAGGGGCAGTGATTTCATTGACCAAGAGACTCAGTTCTGTATACTGAAAAAAGCATTTGCAATAATATAAGTGAAAGAAGGAAGGGGATTTTATTTTTCCCCTTAGGGATATAAATGGATTTTCATGAACAGGGAAATGTGATAAAAAGGAGCAAATGTGTGGGGAAGGGTGGGATGATGGGGTAAAATGAATCAACACGATCAGAAATAAGAGAACTCCTTAGGAACTGCAATTGGAACATCAAAAAGCCATCAGATCAAGAAATACCTCGGGATGAACACAAGCAGTGATGTACCAGGAATTGCAATTGAAGAAGATTTTAGCCACTGTGGCTTACACAGCCTCGAAAAACAAACAAAACCTGAAGAAACTAGGAATATTTATGGTATCCTTTCTGAGTGAAGATTTTTACGATGTCATTATATCAGCATAAGGATATGGGACTTTGCAAACGGTAGTGTGGAAACGCAGATTGAGATGCTGACCAAGCTCTGGGCGGGAGCCTGAGAGAAGAGGCCATGGACTGCCAAGGCTTGCATAGGAAAGGGCTTCCCCAACAGCAGGCAGAATTTCATTTGATCTGATAATCAACACCTGTGAGCCAGAGAGCAATCTACTACCCTTCATGTTTACACAACAGATGAGGAAATACAGAGCTGGTAAAACTCTGCAAGCCCGCACGTGTGGGATTTTACACTCAAGTAATATAAGGGGGAAAAAAATAAAACCCCAACATGGATTGAAGTAAGGCACAGAAGAGGCAGAAAGGGAAAGTATCCCAGGAAGTTCTCTAGTGGTGGCTTATGAACACAGTATAAAAAGCTTTATTTTTTTAACTTTGCATTAAAGAATGGCATCCGCAAAGTCCTGAGAGTACTTGGCAGCCACCTCATTTATTTTCTATTAACAGAACATGAGGGGTTTTATAACCTCTTAAAGGGCAGCCCATATATATTGTGCAGAAGAATGTCTTCGGGAGAAATACAATGTAAAATCAATTTGTGTACTTCTTTGCATTCATCACCTTTTAGCAATAAATCCTGCTAAAATAAAAAAGCAGTAATTCATCCGAAATTGAGCTCTTAGGACTCTCCCACAAATGTTGGTTTACACTCAGGTGTTCTGAGTAGCACAATTATCTCACACTCTGCAGCATCCTCATAATGCAGTGGCTGGCAGGGTAAAAGAGGAATACAAGTCTTGATACCTTAAATTGTTTTCACTACATGTCTGTGCCATTTATCTGTCCTTAACTTATGAGAGCCCACCCCTGCAGACACAGTTCTTCTGGTCTGATATGCTAAATTACCTGGCATAAATAGTCATCCACTGTTTTAAGATGTCACGTGCCTTAGAATTTTCCATATATTCTGACATTTACTGCTGGCTGTAAGGACAGGCTGTTCAGGCAGGTGAGAAATAGGTCTGTAAATGTGCTTATAAATCCTTTACGCTGAAAAAAAAATCTAAAAATAAACAAATAAGAAAAGCTAAGTGCATAACTATGGTAATAAACAGTTCTGGAGGATCATGAAAATAAAAAAAATGTAAGTGGAAAATTATTTCTTTGACCATGAATACACACTGCAACACATGGCAAAGAAATAAGAAATATCTTGCATTGAAGATGCCTCTACTGGGGTGCTGTGCAGAACAGCATCCTAGTTCATCTGAAAGAAAAAGCACATAGCTTTAAAAAAATTGCCAAAGACATTAAAATCAGGGTGCCTGAAAGATCAGCTGTGATGGATTTACTCATGCAATAGGCCTACAAGAACAAGATATTGTGCAACAGCACGAGTTTGCCAAACTTGCAGAAAACATCATACAACTCAACATACCACAGATTAAAGCGAATAATTAAACAGTTAAAAAAAACAAACAAGCAAAGCCCAAACACCAGACTGAAGCCTTTTTTTTAAGTGTGAAAGGCTGAGTTAAGGACAAGTAACAACCTGCCTTGAAAAGACCTTGAGTCATTGGTGTTTGACCTCTGCTTTTATCACAGTTTCTAAAAGGAAAGGTCTGTGGGTTTTTCTGTTGTCAAGAGTCTCACCTGGCCAGCTACATCAAATACTGAAGAAGCTTTGGATTTATTTGCCATCATTCCCGTAAATGCCATAGCTTTGCTACAGGCAAATGCATTCCCTCAGAAATCAGGCAAAGAAATGCTCTGAGGAAGGAGTGTGTAGCTTGTAAAGCAGGTGCAAGATCCTCAGTCCTTAAGGAAGAGCAATGAATATGAGAAAAAAAATCCCAACTCTTCACCAAAATGAAGGTTAGCAATTGGACAGAAGAAAAACCCCAACTTGAAAGTGTAATCAAGAACTTCAATCATGATTTTCCACAATAAATGTTAAATTTAACTGTGTTATTTTCACTTTTCCTATTTGTTACTTGAAAAGCAAGTTTAGGAGATATTTAAATGGCAATTCTCATGGCAGATTACAAAGATATTTTGCCATTTGGAGTCTGCATGCATAGCTACAAAGGCTAAGGACTCTGCTCATGACACATTTTAGTCTGTCACAATTTACAGGAATTAGGATAGTGTAAAATTATGTGTCAATTTTCCAAATTTGTGTAGTCTTCTTGATAATAAGGTGATGTTGTACTCTTTTTAACAATGGGCTATTTTTTTTGCAACAATTCACTGGCTTCTAAAACATCAATAAGTTGATGTTTGAGGATCTTGTGTCCACTTTTATCTTTTGCTGTTTGCCTTTCAAGTGATGCGGCAAAGTTAGCAAAAAAAGAAATGTCGCCAAAGGCAACCTTCTTGAAGTGAGTGGAAGGAGGCAGCACGGCTACCACGGCAGGATGTGGAGAGAGAACACTAAATTAAATAATTTATCTGTTTTGAGGAACCTGAATGGCTCCACCAGGTACGCAAACCTGAGCCTGCAGGACAGAGCCACCGCAGCAAGGCTCCCACAGGCCCACGTGTTCTGTGGTGGATTTGTGAATAATTGAAGGCAGCAACTGCATGGTTCAGCTCATAGCTTTCACATTGCCTGCACTGACATTATGAAATACCCCTCGGGAGAGACTTGAGGGAGCTGGAAAAACTCGCTGCTCCCCATGCCTGCTTCCAATTTTTCTATCTCAAGGGCTTTGCACAGGTGATTTACAGTACATTATGCACACATTGTGTCAGGGCTGTGAGACTCCAAACGATATTATGCTTCATAAGCTGCATTGCAACAAGCAATCAAAGATGTTAAGTCATCCGTTTGAGAGCAGATTTATAGAGAAATAGTCAAGTCCTGGAATTAAGCTCCTTGCACAGCAGTTTGAGGACAAGATGAGCAAATGAGGAAAATGTGTATGAATAATGCAGAATAATGGGCCACATATAGTTACGGACATTTCAAAGACTGGCATGGGATTGTTTTCCAGTGAAATGGAGAATAAAGTCATGTGGGGAGAGCTCTAAAGTCATATGGGAGAGCTTTATTCCAAAAGTGATCCAACAGATCCAGGGAGGATTGCTCCAGAAGGCCAGGGGAGGCAGCTTGGGGTTTTCTGCTCCTTTTGCTAAAAAGACATCAACAGTTTTTCATGTCTTGCTCACCCGATCAGCAGGACCAGAGGTTGGTGTTGCAGAAATCTGAACCATTTTTTGTCAGGACCATCCCCTCTTTGTGCGTACTAACTTTGCCCACTGCACCTACAGCGTGTGTTGCCACACACACAAGCTCTGCAGAGTATAATTCTAGCCTGAAAAAAAAAAAAATAAATAAAGTTACTGCTACCACTGCCAATGACCCAATTTAAAGAATTTTAAAAGTTTATTTCCTAAGGCAGCTTCTGATGCGGAAAATTAAGACCTGGTCAGGAGTCAGAGTTTACATAAAGAAACAAAATAAGTGATCTAAGGCAACAGGCACCCTAACAGTCAGCTGTTACTGGAATTCAATATTTAAACCCCAGACATGTTTAGTCATTTTGATAAGCAGACATCCTGGGAGAAATTCAGCCACCCAGTGTGGGTGTTTGGTGTCACTGTAAATATCCCAGATGCAAAACTTTAGTAGAAGATCATTCCTCAAACCTCAGGAAATACACTACAGTACCTAAAATAGTTCATTATACCGGTATTTTCACACCAAAATCATGCTTACAACTATGCAAACAAGATTTGTAGAATAACCCCTACATAGATCTTTCTCAATAAGTTATTTCAGTTTTTCTTTCTTCTTCTTTTTTATTTTTTTTTTAACTTTGCAGTGAACTTGAATGGGAGAAGAAACCGAAATGCAAGATGAAGGACTATAGTAAAACTTGACACACTGTGTTTAAATAATAACTTATAAATTGGCATAACAAAAGAAACACTTGGAGCGTCTAACTTTATTCTTGAGGTAATTGAAGGCTGAAGAATCATTCGGTATTATAATGTAGATTTGCAGCAATTATACTCAATTTATACATATTTTCAGTCATCACATTTTTTCCATAATTTGGATGTTTTGAATTCTTGAAAAATACATTAGTTTGAGATAGTTTTGTCCAAGAAACCCAGGTTTGTGATGTACAAACCTGGTGTTTGGTTGGCCTGTACATACTCATGTCATGGAATGATAGAATTGTTTGGATTGGAAGTGATCTTAAAGCTCATCTTTTTCTACATCCTGGCACAGGCAGGGACACCTTTCACTAGACCAGGTTGCTCCAAACTCTGGACAAAATAGTAAATTTATCCATGCCCATGTATATGTGTATGGACAATTATGTCATATAAATATGACAATATGTACATGTTTTCCCTCATTATATATTATTAATAATTCATATTTTGTATATATACATATATGGTATAGTAACGTGGGTTTGAGGTCGAAAAATGAACTCTATTGACAGATATGACGGTATTTTATTCTCACAACATCTGGATGAATGGACCCTGCTGTCTGCTTTGGTGACACCATCCAATTTCCTGTGCCACAGCGCATGTTTCACAGCTGACATCCTCACAGTCATCACGTTCACATTATCTTTAGGACCTCTGCCAATGTCCTGAAATTGTATCGGAGAGGGTTGCATCACTCTTAGCATTGTAATAACATAAAGGCTAAATTCTGGATCCAGAGTTATGAGTGGAAAACTGGAATTTTTATTAGAGGGCAGGTCTACCTGGAGGATTTTGTGAGAATTATCCCGATCTTGTCGTTTCCCTTTTCAGCTGTTAAGGAACACCAAGATATGGAAAGGAACCTGGGCCATTGAGGGGCTGGTTCTCAGCAGCAGAACTTTTGTTGGCAAAGTGCTGCTGTGCTTCAGACTGAGTTAAATTCATTGCTTCAGGCCACCTGTCAATCTCTCCTCCTTTTTTTCATAAAGCCAAATCTTGCTGTTTTAAAAAGTTGCGCTCTAACCTGCATCACTGTGGACCCCAAATCATGTTCCCTCAGAAATCATGAGCACAGGAGGTTTACACTGAGGCTTCTGTTGGGGTGTGAAAGAGTTTTACTATAAATGCAATTGCAGTTGCACATTTCTAGAGAACTTCAGTGTGAATATCAGCCACATGTATAATTTATATATTCGTGTCCATGACACAGCATCTCTTTCTTCCACTTCTTATATTTCCTCTTCAGATCATGGGTTTTATTTATTTTTTTCCCCCCATCCTGCAAATGGAATGCACTCAGAGCACCAGTTACACAGATTTTCTTAAAGGAATTTGAACTAAGGTCCAATGGGAGAAGACTGGGAACCAGGAACTCAGGAAAATACTTCAGGTTTATGTTTAGAGGCGCTATGGGGAAAGTGCACTCTTTAGTGGTATTCATGATCTTGTTTTATATTCTTCCTTTTCTTACTCTCCTTGGTATTTTGTTCACAACTTTATTTTGACACCAATGTATTCTGATCGTTTTCTTTTTCTTCAAGTAATAAACTTTGAAGGACTGTCAATCATTTCTTGCTCAAGAGTATCTCAAGGAATTGTTATGTGATAGGTAACAAATCACCCGAACAGAGCACATCTCTTCCTTTAAACCATAGAATCAAAAGAATGTGATGGATTTGATTTTGTTTTTTGCCTTTGCCAAAATGTAAGAAAGCTACTCCGAGAGTCCTCAAGGTTCATGTGGCAGCATATCTGTCTTGTCCAACGATCACACATTTAATTTATTTTTTGCTTTGTAAATTCTCATCACATTATCTCTGTCCCCTCTTTACAACATTCTAATCACATTACTCTTTGAAATTCCAGCACAGATACTGCTTTTATTTTTCCCTCTGCATTGCCCTTTCCTGCTTATTAACATCTGAATGTTGTTTCTCATTTACAATAAAAAATTTAATTTGCTTTCTTATTTCACCTCTGACATTCCCAGGGACCTTCTCTATTTGGCATCACATACTTGCTTGGAAATATTTCTTCGACATCTATTGCAGCAACTTCTTTTGTTTGTAATTTTAATGTCCATGCAGCAATTTATGCAGTTGTTTTAATTTGATCTCTTTTCATAAAGATTCTTCCTGATATTTAATTTCTCTTAATTTGATAAAGTAGTTTAATTTTATTAAGTACTTCATATCATAGTTTGCCACCTGTGCTCTGTTTTCTTCTCAAGAACACATCAAATGGAAATACACTGAGAAAACACAAAGGATTAACTCAAAGATTAAAAAGCAAAGAACAAAAAAATAAAATTCCTTATCATTGTCTTTTAGACCAATATCTTTTCAGGATGGTTTAGTTTGCATCCAGCAGCATGACTAGACATCATGACTTCAACCTCTAAGTAGTTCAATACCTTCTACTTAAATTATTATCAGTGAAAAATTCGTGAACTAAATATCCCCAGTGGGGACACTTCGCATCACAGAGGTATAAACTAATTAGCAGTGAATCATGTGATAAAGAGTTAAGTGACAAAAGTTTCCACAGAGGTGAAGGCAACAGTGAACATTCTTACTGTTTTAAAATCTTTAGTTTTCCCAGTATGGGCCTTCTGGATGTATTCAAATCCCTCTGCAAGTACTCTAAATCATAAAAATGCAAATAAAATTTGAAACTGAAGCACATAACAAAGGAAGAAAAATCAGCAGGAATTAGTCTCTGAATTCAGCAGAACATAACACAGCCTGAAGTGGAATTATCCAGACAAAAAGAATCAGGCAAGAAGTTATTCTTAAAATAAATGTTTTCAAACCTCTTCCGGTTGGATGCAGGAAACCGGGGAAATGTAATCACAAATGCTTTGTGGCAATGATTGTTTACAATTATAACATCTACACTGCAAAGTTCAGTCGCTGTCGGGCACACAGTCACACACACATACACACTTTCTGGTGAAAAGGCAAGAACTATGTATTACAACATCTGACTCCATTTTTATGGTATTTCTACAAAGGCCAGGGATTGGAGGGGAAGGTTGGCACCTCTCCCCATCCCATTGGTCAAGACAACTGTCCATCAGCTGTCCATCCCTCCAAGAGGAAAATGTAAACTAACTTCGTCTAACAAAAACATTGCTTCTATTTACAATACCCCTGTGTGAGGAAAAACCTAAGAACTATGAAAAAATCTTGAAAACGGTGAGGCACATCAGAGGCTGAAAAATCAGGGCAACAAAGTTTTTCCTAAACTGCTAATTTTTTTTTTTTACATGAAAACCCCCAAGAATTCACTATTTTTCCCACCCCCAACACTTCCAAACCAGGCACAATCAGAAGTATCTCCGGGATCTCATCCTTACAGAAGTACCTCTAAGTCCTCCACCAAAGATGCATTTAAAGACATTTCTTTTTGGTTCTGCTTAAAAAGATGCCTCCCTCATTTAATCACACCAGATGCATTTCCTATCACTATTTGCAAGAAAAATTCCCTACTGATTTGGATAAATTATCTTTTTCAGTTGGAATCGTATGATTTATTTGCATTTTCAGAATCACTTCATGTTACTGCATGAATTGTTGTGAGTTAAAATTTATGGTTGTATTCTTTCCTCTCTTGTTCCCACCTGATATACCTGTATTTTATAAAATAAATTATATACTTCATCTATTTTTCAGTCCAACCTGATTTGGATGGATAAGTAAAACCATTCCAAGGTAAATGCTGGACATTTGGGATAAAACTAGGTGTAGCTTACTCTTTTCACTGAGTTTAATCCCTTTTTTCTGTTTAGAATAAGCCTTTGAATAGGATTTCTGTGTATTTTAAGAAAATGCCCAGGACACAGGTTGTTCTGCAATCTGCAGCAATCTTTCCTCTTTAAATGCCTCCCCTCTCTCACAGAATAATGCTAAAATATTTGTTGAGGTGCAGCATAGTCCCTGTTATTCTCTCTTTTGCCATAAGAAAATCATATTATTATCATGTGATAGAGTCTTGACATGAATTAAGAAAGATACACCTAAATCAAGCTGATAACCTGAGACCAGAGCATATTCCTGAGATATATGAGTTCTTTTCCCTGAGACAGTTTCCAAGAGCACTTGAACGTTTGAAATTCTTTTCTTCTTTATATTTGATTTAAATTTTCATATAATTTGAGGTTAAAAGAAACTCTCAGACGAAACAGAGTGAGTAACTTTCAAAAATGTGGAATCCCATGATAATTCCTCTGTGAATCACAGCAAGAACAGTCTGGAAAAGATATTGCCTATCTCGTGGGACATTTTCTCCCATTCCCTAAAAGCAAGGAGACACAACCACGATCCATTGGCCGAATTGATTTCAGAGCTGGACAGGCCAAAGACCCAGGAATTTTTTACGTCCCAAACTCTGGTCCTATCCATTTCCACGTATCCATGACCTGCCAGATGCAGTGCCCCCGTTGATTCCAATATAAACACTGTTAATGTACTGTGAAATGATTCTCCTGAAGCAGCACAAACATTTAGCCTTTTCATTACACTAGTGAGTTTTAAATTACCATGCCTAAAATGCAATATCAGACTGCATTAAAAAAATTAGGTGAACCTGATCCTATAAATTTGATTAAAAGGTTGACCTTGAAAGTTCATGACGTCATCAGGTAACTAACACATATTAGGCCAAGAACAGATTTCTAATTTGGAAGCTCAGTTTCTAGTGTACCAATATTTAATTTTCTTTTATAGATATAGATATAGATATAGATATAGATATAGATATAGATATAGATGATATAGATAT
>WBMY01005634.1:23200-33990 GCA_013397315.1 Donacobius atricapilla
ACAGGTAATGGGACAGCATCAATATGAGTAGCCAAGATCCCTACCAAAAAAAAAAGATTTCCACCTGGCCACCAGTTATTATTCAAATGGAGAAACGGAGTATAATCTTATAATCTTTAACTCCCGGTTCTCTGATTTTCAGTTTTTGCCTTTGCCCTCTAGTCACACTTTATATTACTGACATGTTGGCACATAGAAAAATTGGAAACTGTTGGTGAGGTTCCTGCTGATCTTCCTTGTTCTACCAGGGATTCTGTGATTAAGAAGCATAACTGACATTCTCAACTTCCTTTAAAAATTTCAATTCATTTTTTATGGTGGTGATAGCAAAATAACAAACAAACAAAAACAATCAAACAAAAAATAAACCACAGGCTCAGTTTAAACCAATGCACGTTGAAAATCCTCTTTTTCAAGACTGTGAGCATGGTTCAGCTTGAGACAGAGAGACATTTCTTCTTTCCATCCCGTGAAGGAACTATAGAGCAGAGCTGAGGGGAGTGGGGAAATGCTTCCCTCACACCCTGAGTAGCAGCAGGAGACCTCTGATTTTCAGGTCTGCTGAAAAAAGTTGTAAATAATGGACTCAGATAAATGCCCTCCTACCCAGACTGACAGAATGTAATAAGTAACCACAGGTTATGGGACGAAAAAAGGAAAAGAAAATCACAAAGGCAGTCAGCCACTAAACTATTCCTGCCTTTGAAAATTTGAACTTATGTGTCTCAGGTCCAGCAACATTACAGCATGCTGACTGAACCACAGATCATCTTTTCCCTGTGTGAAATGAATAAAGTGAAATGACAAATGAAAAAAAACGGACCTTCAAACCCTAAGCGTGTGTTAGGAGAATTTCAAGGGGCAATTATTTTATATCCAATGCATCCAATTAGAAATTTTAATTGAGGATGCTTATAACTGCCTTTTAATATAAAATAAACTTTACTGAATTATTCACTCAGCACCTTAAGTCAAAATATTAAAAATTATTTACAGTAGATCAGACTAAGCTACACAGAAGCAAGGACTCAGCCCGGGCAGCAACATGTTTGATTTTTGTACACATTCATGATTCACTAAATGATTTATGCAACCAATCATTTCCAAAAATTTATTGCACATTCTAACTGATAAATTTTGTCACTTGACTGTTTTGTGTACAGCAAATGGTGCCTAAATTAATTCAGTTCTCTTTGAACACATACTGATTATTCTTCCCATTTATTGAGCTCTAACGCTTGTAAGGCTGACAGAAAGTGAGTTATAAAATATTTGAGTAAAAATGGTCCTAGAAAAGCTGCCAAATAAATGAAGGAATTGATTGAGTATGGAACTGAGTCAGAGGCAGCAGCTCACTTACACCTGGGCAATCAGTTACACCTACACAGAGGGAGCATAATAACGCTGTCATGCACTTAGAATTTGGGATTCATTACGGCTTTCCCTGAAGAAGTTAAAACAGTGACTCAGCCTACAAAAGTAAAAGCAAAAGAGGGAAAATTCATATGATTCAAAGACTCTAAATTTAGAAACTTACAGGAAAAAAAAATCCAAAAAGTTTGCAAAACTTGTGGTAATTCTGGCTTCACAAAAGCCGTGGAAAGTCAAAATAGAAACTTTATAGGGCTTCAAAATACGATGCTCACACCTACACGCATCCCAGCATCAGCATAGGGGACGTCAAGTGACGATGGAGAAGGGGGAATGGCTTCCCACTGCCAGATGGCAGGGCTAGATGGGATAATGGGAATAAATCCCTCCTTAGGACGCCCCAGCACAGGTTACCCAGAGACGCGTGGCTGCCCCATCCATACTGAAAGTGTCCAAGCTTGGGGCAAGGTTGGGATAGTGGAAAATGCTTTGAAGTATGGGGTTTAAGTATGGGGTTTCCCCATGAATTCTCTTTCTAAGAGAAAATCATACTTCCCACTTTTTTTAGAGGCTAATTTTACATAAAATCAATTGTGAATAATGCTACAGAGAACAAAATGATGATGTTATTCTGAGTATGTGTTACATGCTTCTGATATAGCAAAAATCAGCAATTTACAAAAAGCTGTACGGCTGTTAAGGTGAGAATATCTTCTCCTATATACCCAAACCTCTAAACATTTCAGTTACTTGAACATGTGCTAGACAAGGACAGTTTGTTCTCCACCACCAGTGCCCCATTATTTGTTTCTTCTTCCCTTCTCATGCAATCACTATTCCTCCATTCACTTACAGATGAGATTATTTGACTGTATTCAACTCTACATAAGACTTCAGACTGCTTACCTAATTCAATTCCTTGTACATTTTAGTTGAAAGAAATATTATGGGCAGACAGAGTCATTCTATCATGAACGTTCTATCTTCTCAAGTGAAGCTGTAGAAGCTTTAATGAGATTGGACTGAATTAATGAGTTGCCCAGTAGAAGGAAAGCATTGCAAGCCTCTGCAAGTGCTATAAGAGTGTCTGTAGTAAGCACTCAGCCGTGCAGTAATTAATGCAATTATTCATCTAGGCTCAGACTTATGTAGATGCACCCCAGGACATGGAAAAAGAGATAGAAAACAAGGCCAAAAAAAACCAACAGAAAAGCCCAACTCTTAAATTTAGAGTTTAAAACACGCTGCTGTAAATCTCAAAAGTATTTTATATTTATATTCACAAACAACCCGTTGTTCATGAGGCAAAACAGAGTATCTATTGCTCATCATTAGCAGGAGTTATCGCTGTTCATATATTTTCCAGCATCACCTGACTCTGCTGGTTTGGTGTTGCCAAACTAGAACCACCAATACATGTCTGTGGACATGACTGGACATTACAAATTAATATGCTCAGTTGTACGCCTTTAAGAACACAGGGAAAAATCCTCTGTGACTGGAGGAGGGCTTCAAATTTTTGTTGATTGGAAAGTAATGAAGTTCTCTTCCAGGAAAAATATCCAGGCTTTTACAGCTAAACCTTTGAAGTCTGGCATCTAAAAGGACACAGAACCCCAAAGAGACTTTGCCAAAGCTGAATGGAATAATTACTTCACTAATCTTACTACACTGTACCCCATGTGACAGTTGTTTTTTTGCAACTTTATGCCTTTGCTAGGTCATCCTCAGGTGGTCATTGACTATAATATCAGATTTTTTTTCAGTAGGATATCTACTGAATTTTGTTCATTTTTAATCTGCTTTGAACTCAAATCCATTCTCAAAGGACACTTTGATCTATCTCAGATTGATCCAAATATTAATTTAAAAGTTAATATTGTTCCTTCTAATTAATGAAAATGTCGCTGATTTTAACACAATCACATGATGTATACTTTCCTGTGGAATATAAGGCATTTATGGTTATTATAATTATGGTTTTCTAATCACTTTTACATCATTTCTAAAACTGTATATTTCTACAGTCAAAGAAACATAAATAAACATAATTATGTCACTATTTTTTTCAAACATGAATATAGGTTTACAACTGAGTCAAAAGCCTTGTTATCATCAAAATATATATTGACTATTTCCTCTCTTTTTGCCTGAGTCTTAAATGGTCTAGTTTCCAATATCCTGTCACCACACTCTTCCATTAAAAAAAAGAGCCCTTCTAAGTAGCATCTTATCAGATATTTTGCCCTGCCAGACTGATCACCTATATCCTCGTTACTTGTGCTAATTGTCTGAGCCCCCTCATTAGCTGATCTCATTGGCAAAAACTGTATTCACATCAGAGGATAGCTGTATTCATGGATTAGTTTTAGACAAAAAAAAAATCCACAGTTGACATGCTTGGCTTGAAAGCAGACATACATTGCATAATTATGGTGGGATAGATGTATCATAGAGTCGTCACAGAATGGTTTGGAAGTGACTTTAAAGCCCATCCCGTTCCAAACACCCTGCCATGGACCAGGACATATATCCCACTGTCCCAGGCTGCTCCAAACCCTGTCCAGCCTGGCCTTGGGCACTGCCAGGGATCCAGGGCAGCCACAGCTGCTCTGGGCACCCTGTGCCAGCGCCTGCCCACCCTCCCAGCGAACAATTCCTGCCCAAAATCCCACCCATCCCTGCCCTCTGGCACTGGGAAGCCATTCCCCGTGTCCTGTCCCTCCAGCCCTGGGCAATTGTCTCTCTCCGTCTTTCCTGCATAAATGCATCATTAACACTTAAAGGTGAATGGGCAAAAGGAGAGGTGGTGCTGTCATTCAAAGGAGGCGCTAAATTCTTCAACAATAAAGTGTGCTGAGCACTTGGGAGAGTTGTGTGCTGAAACTAGAAAAAATCCTGGACTTCAGTTTATAGTTAACTGTTCTTGGAGCAGACGAGATTGTCCTCTTTTATTCTGGGATGGAGTCTGAGAGGGAAGGAGAGAGGAGACAAAGGCAGAAGGTTGCCCTCTCTACACCAGGCTCCATCAGCCAGACCTTGGCCACTAAAACCATCAGTTTTGTGATGGTTTTAGCTGGTGGGACTTCCACCACCAGCACTCCCTGTATTCAACACCATGTCGTTGTAAAAAAAAAAGTGTATTTAAGCTTCTTAAAGGTTGTTTGTGTAAGCAATGAGAATGCCTGACAATGATTTAGAACACACCACTGAGTATTGTTAATGAAGGTCAACCCTGTAGAAGGTTGCTTTGAGGTTTGAAACAGAGGTGATTTGTCAGTCTTCTCAATATTTCCGTCACTGCTATAATTTCCCACGTCAGTAGAGGAGCCTGTATGAATTGTGCACCTCTTTTATACATTTTTGTATATACAATCTATGTTTGCATGTAAATATATATGGAAGTAAAGCATACATATATTTACAGTTAAAACAGTTAAAAACAGTGATGAAAGGATGTCAAAACTTCAGCTTTTTTATTTATTTAGTATCAGACCTCAACATTCTCATGCCACTCAAGTACTCTGAGAGTGACATCTTGTCACTTTTTATGTCCTCTTCTGGTTGAACCTCATCCTTGGAGGAGGTTTTCCTGATTTTCCCTTTCTATTTGTGGTTGGCACATCTACTGAATCTTCCTTTTTATGCCAGATTAACTAGTCATAAGTTCAGCCTGTGTACTGTGATGGGCATATCCAGACCTTCAGCAAAATGGTAATGAATTCTAATGTTTAAAAACAACTATACTAAAAATAAAGTTTTGAAAAATCTGTTTATACTGCGAACATAAGCAATATGATAGATTCCATTATCACCAGTCAACCTCAGTCTACTCTACTCTACTCTACTTTTTAAATTATTTTTGAAGTTAGGTGTGGTGTTTTGGCTTGGTTTGATTTTTCTTTTAACTAATTTATATCTACACTAGTTCTACAACTACTTCTTAGATCAGGGATGTGATCTTTCAATTTTTCTTTTCCCCTTAATCACTAAATTGGTATGCATGTGGCTTCATTAAGCCATTGTGTATATGGCTAGCCAGATACAGGTGGGAGAACAAAAGTAATTAAAATGTGACATCCTCATTTCTTTACAGAATCGTTTTTACAACTGTATCTGGTAGGAGGTTACGTGTAATGAGATGTCTACTGTCTTGAATGATATGCAGAATGCTTGAATAATATTTATTCTGCAGCCAAAAGACATGATCCAAATTTTCAGCACGTATTTTTTCCCCTTTTCTCAGATACATATGCTCTCTTGATTTTTAAAGTTAGTATGAAGTGAAATAAGTTTATCTAGAAAATGGTGATCAATACAGAGGAAGAATATTCCTGTCTGATAAAAATTGAAGAAACTACAATGACATGACAGACCAATATCTCAAAGCAGATATGCCATTTGACAACTGGCTACATATTTTGTTTATACTTATCCTTGTGTCTTGAGCAATAGTATTATCTGGTTTACCCAAGTTATAAATGTATATTTGATTTATTTTCCAAATTTGGAAAATGGACCCTCAATCTGCCAAAAAAAGGAAAGTAAGGGAGTGGAAACTCCATTTTTCAGAAATTTCAATCAGAGACAAAAAGGCAGTAAGATGGTTATAAATATTCATCTGGTTTTCTGCCACACTAAAATCATAGGTTTGGAGTGGAAGTGTTTCCTCAGTGAACAAGTCTGGCATTTTCTTGTTGCTTAAAGCATTTGCCTAATGCTTATGGGTCACCCCTCATGTCAACATCACCATTTAACATCTTTGTGACTCAGCTCTGGGGACAGACCCGAACATTTGTGGGGGGCCAAGAACAGGAAGGGTCTCCTCCTGTAGCCTTCCAAAAGAAACTCTGCAATGTGTTGAGACTAGAGTTAATTTGGTCTGGAATAAAACAACCCTTAATTTTCAGATTCTAGTCCCACGTTAAAAATCTGTCCTATAAAGGTCATTTCACCGCTACATGGATGAAGTCTGGGATTTAAAAAATTTTCCTCTTAAGGGACAGATATGAGGGGTTCTCAAAAGATTCAAAGGTCTAGATCAGATACAGCTAACTCAAAATGACTAATTTTTTTCCAAACTACTCTTTAAGAATAGTGGATTATAATGTTTTCTCTCAAAGATCTAGTCTTCTTTGAATTAAACTGTTCATGAAGAAACGAAAGATGTCTGCCCAAACTATAACCTTATGTTTCTAGTTTTGATCAGATTAGACATGGAAATTATGTTCAAAATATTTAAACATTTTTAAGAGACCTTATCCAGCCTTTTAAAATATTTGTCTTTAGAAAGAATTTTGTAAGGAGGTATTGTCTTGATTTGATTTGAAGTTGTTTGTATTTGAAAGCATAAAAATGATTACATTGATCAAGAGGGACAGCCAAGTGCACAGTGATAGATAAACCACAATCTAACCCGGACCTAATTTTACCAAACAAATCTTGAAGGAGAAGATATTCCACCAAGATATCCATTACAACCAGGTTTTGAAAAACAAACTTGTTAAAACCATTTATATTCTCAGTAATGTCAAGCTGTGTATGAGAATTCATTACCAAAAGGCAAAGCGACAGACTCTTAATTAGTCTACTTTTAAAAAGTGGATATAAATATTACATAGAAGGTTTTTATGAACACATAGGGGAAATTACAGTGATAAGCCAGCAGTGGTTTTTCAGCACACTGGGGCAGCCCGTCCTGCAGCACCAGCAAACTTTTCCTCGCCGATAAGGACGGCTACACAGCAATTTCATTACCCATTCATTGAACCACAGTGCCCTGTTTGTCCTTGGAGGATCATTACAGATGTTTGTAATTTAGCAGGACATTCCTAAACCCATTAATCCAGGGTCCACTGCCAAAACATGATTTGATCAAAGGCATAAAATGGTTGTTTTCCTTGTTTCAATCTCCAATTTGGAATACCGTAACAAAAAGAACCAAACAAGCAAATAAAAATGCTCAGTACATTTAAAATGAAGTTTATTTTTTCATGTCTTGCACAAGGAAATATTATCTCCTTTTTCATTTTGGCATATTCAGCTTTTTTTTTTCTGGGTTTTTTTGGGTTTTTTTTTTTTTTTTTCTTCATAAATAGTGCATTCGACACAACCAGATTTATCTTAGAGCTTTATTTTATCTTACTGGTGTAGTAGTGTCACATAGAAAATCTTGGTTAGCATTTTGAAGCCTGAAAAGAATAATTTCTAGAGAGTAACTGTAAATAAGACAGGTAACTTTTATGCTTTTTTGATGTGTTAGCTGAACTCACTCTTCCACACCACAGACTGGTCCCTTACAGCCAGGCAGACACTTCTGCTGAAGTAGGGGCTACAGCTCATATCAGAATGCATGCATAGCAGCTATTATTGTCAGATTCCTTCTGAAGAATGTAATTTCAGCTCCTGAGACATCGTAAAAATAGAATGGGTATTGATACAAGCATGGATTTTAAAGCTCAGCGTCTTACAAACATTAATACGATAATATAGGTGATGGCTGAAAGTCACAATACAATATTTCAGGGAGCACTTTTTTTTTTCCTCACATAAAAACAAAACCACATGACGGAAAGATGAAGTTTTGACATGTAGTTTATTTTGTTCAGGTTTATTTTTGTTTACCTTACCAAAAAAAAAAAAAGGTATGAAGAATTAAAGTAGCCATTGGGTTATTCTGCATGCTCGAATATGGCTGCCTTTTTCTTCAAGGAAATTTGTGAGCAGGAACAAAGAGTGTTTGTTATTCAGAGGAGAATATGTGTATGGAACTGTTAGATTTTAATAGCAATTTTAAAGCCTTTCTTTACTACATTGTGAAATTGACAGTTCAATGTTAAAACTCCCACTCCCATTAAACTAAGCACATTATTTCCTTGTTTCATAAATGTGGTATTACAATATAATACAGAACATATAAAATATGTATGTACAAAATATGTACAGAACATACCAAAGAACATGATCTAGCAAAATTGAAGGATCTACACTGGTCCAATATGTGGACCTTATACAGAGAGGAAAGAATGTCTCAAAAATGTATATATTCTTCCTCTGGAAAATCTTCAGGATACTTTCACATGACATTTCTGACCCACTCAGTGGACACAGGAAAAGTCTCCAACACAGCAGAGGGGTCACTTTGTGGAGCAAGATCTCCCTCGGTTCTGTACCCGCAAATTTAAACCAATTACATTTCAGTAGCAGCCTGTCTCTTAATGGTTAGAAATTTATGAGCTCCTGTTAATTTTTAAACAGGAAAACAGCAAGAGTAGCGCCGCACATTGCTTCAAATTCATGTTTTAACATCATCTTGATAAAAGTAGATCAAAGAGGTTATGGAGCCAATACTTGCATAGTCAGCATTCATTAAACACGCGGCCTTGGCTTCTCTGAGGCTTGAGTAGCTTGGCATGAATATGTCACCGGACTTTGCTGAACACTGGGGAGAAAGAAAAAGAAGTCAGGGACTTTTCGTCCAGCTTGTGCTGAAATAAAAATTGCCTCCTCAGCTCTGCGAGAATGAGCGTCTTTCCCTGAAGCTTCTTAGTTTGACATGGGCACTAGACCATGCATCTGGATTGAACTTAGGTGAAGAAAGTAAATTAAAAGAAGTTTAGCATTGCTGAAGAGCAAAATCGCTGTATTATTGCTCCAGGAACATTAGTAAGTGGAAATATGCCACCAAGAATGAATAGCATTTCTTATTTTCCTGCATATTTGAGAAAGGAGGCGTAAGTCATTATCTTGAGGGTGGGTCAATTTCTGTATTTTCTGGAACATTCCTGCCTGGACTCTGGGGGAATTTCATCCTGCCAAACTTGCCTTGACAGCTGTCCTAGTTAACATCCTCACAGGAGTGTGATCCACGTTGAGCTACCCAAGGATTTCTGAATTCTGAATCCAGATCTGATGTCATTTTTCTACAGGAACAAGATGACCTGTAATTAATTTCTGTAGCTTGATGCAAATAACCCCTATCCAAGCAATGAAAAACATAAGTAAATTTGGTACTTTCACAGTTATATTAAATTTCAATTAGCCTGAGTTGGTTTTTTTTTTTCATTCTATGACATTTTCTTATTGGCATTGTTTAGTTAGAATTGACTTCTTTGGTAGTACCTATCTCTGTGGACCCTCAATGCTTATCAAAACTGGTCTGCTAGTAGACAAAATTTCATCTTCAGTTTCAAAATTGTCTTGTTTGTTTGTTCACTAATTTTTATATTTTTATCAAGCTATTTGAAGTACTTTTTTTTCCCACTGAAGAAAGCTGTGAAAGAGACATTTGCCTGAACAGTAGATACTCAGCGACAGTGACAAATTTTGACATGCCTGTAAATTCTGATGGAGAGCAATATGTTTAAAGCTTTAATTAATGAACATTCTTGAGCAGATTGAAACTAGATTTTTTTTTTTGTGATCTTATGGACTTATGAGCACCTCAGCTAGATAGAGACAGACTGTCCACTAATGACTGACATGGACACTCTGAAAGGAAGACACAGATCAGTCCTCGAGTATATTTCATCAGAAAAATACTTTTTATGGCTGAATTATCATTATGCAAATATTTGGCTGTAAATTAATACCTCCATGTAAAAGTTTTCAATGTAGTCCACTATGTTTTAGCATCTTAAATGTCCTGACTTAATTTTGTGGCGTAGGCTAATACATAGATAAGACATCTAAGTCTAGAGTTAGTTTTTAGGTGTAGATATATCTGAAGGACACATATATGAGCACAAAAATATAAGCACAGATGTTCAACTTCTGGTATGTATGCTTAAAAATTTGGCCAAAGATTTCTTCAGCTAAGGGGTATTGAAGTCCGGTATTAAGTGGTTTAACCTTGCACAGCTTTACAGTGTATCCTTCATCACATTTCCACTGAGTTTATGATTAATTGACCTCTCAAGCCATTAAACTATTCTGCCTTGTATTGTTAGCCAGATTGTAAATCAGCTCACTATTTTTCCTAATATTTTCCAGTGGTTTTAAAGTTAATGTGGTTGGAAGGACACTGCTCTACTTTTGAGGATCAAAATGTGCTTCTTAAAGAGCATTCACCGCAGTTCCGTGTTTAGAAGACACATAGTTTTGAGTGTTGTAAGATCATTTCCTTTAGCAGCCCCATAGATAAATCTTCATAAATTAACCCTTTGGCTAGGCTGGAGATCGATCAGCCCAAGTTCAGGTGCATGACTCGCTGCGAGTGAACTCACCTTGCTCTCCTCACGTGCTCTGGAAGGTGTGGCTGCCCAACTGGAGCGTGAGCAGGCACAGAAAACAGAGGCATGACACGTACATAGAGCTGTTTATCAAACACAGTGCTTCTACGGTTCAGCTTAACTTCTTAAGGAAAATACTCTTACAAACATCTATCATTCACATGCCTTCTTTTTCCTTTTTCCCTTTTT
>WBMY01005634.1:37203-52271 GCA_013397315.1 Donacobius atricapilla
ATATTGCACGTGAAAAACCTTGAAGGTTTTTTAATGTGGGAATGGAAAAAGCTTTGATCTCCAAGCTGGTCCTGTTTCGGGGAGGAGGTCAAACAGGAGAACTCCTGAGGTTCCTTCCACCAAGAATTCTGTATTTCTTTAATTCTGTTCTGTCAGACTCTCTTCAGAATATTGTGTGCCCTTTGTGAAGGTTTCTCTGCTCATAAGGAGATGTGATAGGAAGATACATTATGTGGAGGACCATTAAAAGCTTGGATAGCCTTTGCTTCATTTAGGAAGAGGGTGGTAGGTTCTTGCACAGTTGACCTTTATTATTTCCTGACTGGCCTGTTTCTGCCCAATGCCCATTTGCAATGATAAAAAATGATGTCTTTACCTGTTACAGGTTACAAAGTCATCAGCAACCCTTGTAAATAGACAATACATCTCCAGCTAAACAACCTCGTTCTCCATCTACAACACTGCCTATGACTTTAAATAACTCAGGATTAGAGCTAAATATACTGTCTTTATGGCCTTGAATTAATAGCTTACATTCAGATAGTCCCCATCGCATGAGCAGCCATTGACGTACGGTTGACATCAGTGCCAAAAGTGATAAATTCAGCATTGAAATTGCAGAGCTAGGACCTTTGACTGGCTGATGCTGCAAATTCTTCTGTCCCAAAAGCATCATAGCCCAGTTTAGTATTACAAAGTCATTACACACACTGATGAATTAAAACCGTTTTGAACTCCTTTCTTGATGGTTTATAATTGAGTTGAGCTAAGACATATTTCTATCAGGAATTCAAGCAAAGATTACACCTTAGTGACTCAAATATGAAGGTATACAAGGATTTGATTATCATCCTTAACAGAAAGAAAAATATGTCCTATAAAACCTATGCCTTGTGGGTTTTTAATTTTGCCCCTTTTCATTAATTTTTTCTAAGTTTTTATGAATGATCTGATTACGAGTAGGTATATTTTTGCCTTAACCCTCTGCTACTGCTTTTTTTCTTCAGTAATAGATTGCCTTGTCATTAATTATAATGTAAATTTATTATGGTGATTCAAATTATCAAGTTTTAATTTTCCTCTGTGTCTTATGGAGGGTACATGATGCAGTATGTTATACACACACAAACACACACTTACACTTTGATCAGAAGGCATGAACTAAAACTCTACTTTATTTGAAAGTTTGACTCTATTATATTTATAAAAGGCCAGGGACTGGAGGAGAAGGTTGATACTTCTCCCCATCCCATTGGTGACGACAACTGTCCATCAGCTGCCCGTATCTCTAAGAACAGGAATGTAAACTACTTGAAGTTATGACAAACATTTGCCGGTATTTACAGACCACAGCTTGAGAAAGAACCCAAAACATGAAACTGTGAACCAGAAGAGAAGGCTGAAAAAATCAGGGTGACAGGTACACACAGAATAAGATTCCATGATGTAAAGTGTAATATAAAAAAAATAATGAAATCTGAATTAGACCTTCTTCAACAGACAATGTAAAGAATTAGATTTTTTTTCTGGTTAGACCATCTCAGAAGTATCACCCAGAATGAGTATAGATAAGCAGAAGGGAAATACTAAAGTACAGCTGGAACGTTTTTAGTGAGGGAACACATGGCATAAACTTAAAAAGACTTCAGCAGTTAAGAAAGTCGTGGCCTTTCTTAGTTTGACAGAGCTCGAACTCAACAAATACACAACTCTGTAATGAACAGAGTCCGGTAGGAACACTCTCCATTCAACTACAAATTTTGCCAGGAACCCAACACTTTCACTTCAGCTGATTAACCTAGAAACAAGAACTGTAAATCCAAACATCATTCTTCTAATATCCTTGAGGGAAAGGGCATGCACAGCGTGGCAGCTTGTGCAACAGCACCAAGAGTGCACCAAACTGTTTCAGAGATTACCACCTGAAAAGCATCCATTCCGGAGTTCGCTTCTCAAAAAATCCTGCACTGGATTTTGTGAAGGACTTTTAGAGACAGTCAGCTACCCACACTGCTCATTCCATTGTTACAAAAGCCTTGATAACACTTCATCATTTACAGCACCCTGGGTCTTTTTATCTTCTCTAAGTGCTCCTGCTGAAAATGTTTGAAAAGGCAGCTTTGTTGAGCAGAAAACTTTGTGTGCTGTCAAAGTTAAAAATCCTTGAAAATGTTTCAGAAAACTGAATGCAGATTTCTAGATAGAGGTCTGTGCTCATATTTAAGAGCTAGTAAAACAAGTTGAAGAACAGCTGAATTAAATAAAACCCCAAATAATCTAAAAAAATATTTCTTCTGCACTGTTGTTGACAGGACAATACAGATAGCTGTCACATGAGGGTTCTGTGTACTTGGACAGCCATAATTTGAATTCAAGTACTTAATCTTAATAAAAACTTGCTGCATATCTTGTCATTTTCATTTTCTTTCCCTTGATGGCTTGTTAAGAATGAATACAGCCCACATGCAGCAAGTAATAATTCAAATATCTAAAACTGTCTTGAAAACACATAAGTACATTTCCAGATCCAGGTTCTAGCACTGGTTACTCTTTCTTAAGTTACTACCACAAAGTTTCTTTAAAGAGTAATTTGTATGAATCTGAAAAAAAAAAAGTTTGAATAGAATTTTGCACGGAAGTGATGATATAATGACTTTATGGATATTTCATGGATTACTTTCAGGAAATAACCTGACTCAGTACCAGACTTATGCGTTTACCATGTCCTAAAGCCACTATTTTTCATTTTTTCAAGTGTTTAAGAGGTTTTATTCTATTTTCTTTACTCACTTGTACAACTAGAGAATTAAATTACATATTAGGAATATGTGATTATTTACATGTATGAATCCAACTGGAAATTTTCCCAAGAGCAAATACAATTTTCACAATCTGTCCAAGTTATATGGATGGATTGTTATCCTTGTGCCTTCACATTTTAGGTAACTATTGATTCTCAAAACATTTTTTACTGGTTCTTTTCTTCCATAAGCTGATCTTGTAATGAAATACCAAAGTTGCTCATTGCGACCTCATCAGGCTTGCTCCCACTCGGTGTTCCTGTTTTTTAATTAATTTTTCAAGGCAAAAACTCAACATATAAATTCAATATTTGTTTTTCTTTGGCTTGAGTGTAGCTGTGAAACAGCTGACTGGTTACTAGGGACTTCAGTATCTTAGGTGGGTTCAAGTGCAGATGGAGAATAGAAAGCATGGGGACGTTCACATCCTCAGGTACCAGATATGTCCAAAAAATCAAAGGTCAGAATTTTCTTTTTCTCTCACCTTAAATAAACAAATTAGTATAAACAAGTGATATCAGTGGACTTTACCCTATTACCTAGGTCTGGTAGTCTGTTCTTCTCTTTCTCCATCCCTTATATTTCCCCACAGCCCACGCAATAAAGTGAATTGGTGCTGGCCATGGCTATGTTAGATTTCAGCAAGGGTAAAATTTATGCTATCTTTGCTTTGTTTGTTCTGTGTAGGACTTGCGAGAACAATGGAAAGCTGTCCCCCAGGGTGGTGTGAAGGGGGAATTTTGCTGATTTTGGATTGCCAGACGAGAAAGTGCCATTGTGATACTACATCATTTAAAGGAGAGGTCCAGATAATATTGGTAGTTGGTCACAGAACAGACACATAGTGGTTTTTCTGTATGCATCTTGCACATAAGCTCCTCAGAAGACTAGTGAAGTCCCATTATAAAGAGCAAATGCCGGGAAAATATTTCTAAAGCCATGGTGGTTTTCTTGTATTGGACCTTCACATTTTTCTGTTAGGTACTAAAAGAAAGGTAGAAAAGTCTTAGAGAATTAACAGCTAACAACAAACCTTTAGAATTATAAACAGACAGACGATATGTTTTCAATGCCAAAAATTAAAGAGCGCAAAGTGCAGGACAACAGCCTACTAGACCTCCTTGTCCTGGTCTAATGACAGCATAGTTGTGAGTTACTTGAGGACATTATTTGGGGAACTTCACCATGTCTCTGAATTTCTTCAAATATCTGATGAGCTTTTCATGTGATCCCTGAATTACAGACCCTTCAAATTTTCCTGTCAGACCTTCTCCTTTCTCTCCAAGCCCCTGTTATGCAAAACTCAAATAGTTTTGAGCCTAAAGAATTCCACAAATTGAGAACACAGCCTCTTGCATAATTTTTTTTGTAGGTTTTTCCCCTTCTTTTCCAGAAGTAGGTCAATGTTTTACACAACTTCCTCTGGGGTGACCCAGTTGCAGCGTGAAGAGAATGAGAATAACAACATTAAACATGCACAGGAGCCCTCAAATCCCCTTTATTCAGGATGACACTGCAGCTCTCAGGACATGGAGCAGCATGGGGGAGTTATTAAAAACCTGCTGCATCTCCATATGGCTCTGGGAAAGAGAAGCAATACCCAGGACTGGACTGCTACAGTAAAGCTGGTTCATTTACTTGGTGTTTATGACTGATCTTACTCCTAAATGTGGCAAAGGCCGAGGGAAAGGAGACACTAAGGGCACTCACCAGTTTGGGGGCATTAAGACAACCACCATGATGGATTTAGGACAGAATCTACGAGGACATAAATATTTAGTTTTTGAAAACAAAAATGTATCAAACGAAGCTGTTATTATAAGCTTAATTTAATTTTGGTGACACAAAAGGGGATTTGTATCCTAATTAGAAATCTAAATTACCAATGTCTCTTCCTATATCTTTTCCCAGGAAAATTATTTATTGTAATACTTGGCAATTAGGCTTGGAGGAAAAAAAATCATGAAACTTTCATTTGCACTGTTAGAAATCATGTTCCTAACAACCTGATTTATCAAAAACATGATTATGAGAACTTTTTTTCTTTTAATCGGTTATTCTCTGTATCCCCTTTCTGATCATGTTAGACATGAATTTTTAGAGCACAATAACGTAGTATATGTATTTTAAAAAATATTATCCTTTATTACCAAAATATGCGGGATGATGGAGTTT
Organism: Donacobius atricapilla; assembly: GCA_013397315.1. NCBI lineage: Eukaryota > Metazoa > Chordata > Aves > Passeriformes > Mimidae > Donacobius > Donacobius atricapilla. The sequence continues at coordinate 42,180 of WBMY01005634.1, forward strand.
TCTTCATGCCGTAATATTAATGCCTTATTATATATAGGAAATTTGAAAAAAAAAATTAATTGGATAACGTAATCTGTCACACACACATAAACACACACTTACACTTTGATTAGAAGGTATGAACTAAAACTCTACTTTATTTGAAAGTCTGACCCTAATATTTATCATATCTACAAAAGGCCAGGGATTGGGGGAGAAGGTTGACACCTCTCCCCATCCCATTGGTCAAGACAACTGTCCATCAGCTGTCCATATCTCTAGGAACAGGAATGAAAACTACCTTGAAGTTATGATGAACATTTGCTGGTGTTTACAGACCAGAGCATGAGAAAGAACCTAAAATATGAAACTCTGAACCAGAAGAGAAGGCTGAAAAAATCAGGGCGACAAATTGAAAGCTGAAATGGAAAATTCTCACATCATGTAGCAGTCACATAATTTGTGCTTTGAGTCTGGGAGGGAAAAGAAAAGAAGGATCACATCGGTGTGGAAACAAAATTGAAAATGAGACTTGTTCTAGTTTCAGCTGGATAAGAGTTAGTTTCTTCTCAGTAGGTGTTCCAGTGGTGTGTTGGGCTTTGGAATGAGAATAGTGTTGATAATGATGGTTTGGGTTTTCACTCAGTTGTGTTTATCCAAGTCCAGGATTTCATTTTCATTGCCTTCCCCCCTGCCAGTGAGGAGATTCACAATGGAAACTGGGAGGAAACATAGCCAGGGCAGGTCACCCAAAGTGGCGAGAGGGATACTCCGCACCACAGAACACCATACCCAGTGTATAAACTCTGAGAGTTCCCAGAATCACAGCTGATCCAGGCTGGGGAAGAGGGGTATGGCATCAGTCAGAAAGTGATGAGCAACTGCACTGAACATCATTATTTTTTCCTTTTTTATCATATTTATCATTGTCATTATTATTGTATTTATTTTTATTTTCATTTGATTTACTGTTATCATGCCAGCTCTACTTTGATTCTGCTCCCCATTCCACCAGGATGGGCAGAGAAGAAAGGGTGAGCTGAGCAAGTGCCTGTGTGATGTTTTGTCTCCAGCTGAGCTTAAAAGCACAACAAATGTTAGAAACATTTTAGAAACCACCCAGTAGCAGAATTGTATTACTGTCTCTCTACGTTCCTACAGTCCTGGATCAAGGCTGTCATGGTGCAGAAGAAATTCTGGCTCCCCGGATTGTTCAAAAATTTCAACACCAAATAGCCTGAGTTTTTTAGGTTGTGGTATGGTTCCTTCTCTGGCTTTGAAATGTGTCTGTCTCCAGTGATCTGGCACTGATGGCATGTATACAGTACCAAAACTGCCTTAGAAAAAATTATATTGGTGATACCTGTTTATTCAGCTTTCATTGTCTGTCTCTGAAAGGTATTATCTTCCATCACCTTTGCAATATCTTTGCTTCTTCAGGTGTTTTTAATCTGCATTTTAACTGGCAGCATCATTGCCTCAGAGACCACGGAGGCTCACATGCTTCCAGCTTATGGAATCACAGAATTTGAGGGGTGGAAAGGGCATCTAAGATCCCTGAGTCCAACTGCTAACCCAGCACTGTCAGGTCCACCATTAGCTCACATCCCTAAGCACCACGTGCAAAGTTTTAGCACAAGAGCTTTGGAGAGCAACCACCTATCTAAGTGAAGGACCAAGAAAACTGCTGTGGGTCGCAACCTCCTGTCATTAGTCCAAGAAGAACTCTCCTTCAAGATGGCAAACAAACGCGTTGGCTGTCAAACCAACCCAATTGTTATGAAAAAGGTATTGGATGACAGTTTAAGGTAAGATCACACAGAAAATACGGTGTCTAAATGCCTCGCTATCTTTTCCAAAGCTCCGTGAGACCATCGTGTCCTTTGGGGATATTATTGCATGTTGCTTATAAAACACCTTCTGTTTCAGAAGGTTGGAGCGGGTTTTGAACACATACAAATTTAAACAAGCAGCTTCTGAGAGCAGGACTTGCGTAGCAGACCATCTGTCTGTTCTGTTCTGTTCTGCTTCCCCACGTGTCCAGTTGTTCCCTTAGCCATTCAATTTAGATTTCACAGCACCACCAGACCAGGGGAGGTGAGACGGGAATGAATATCCCTGTTATATATATATAATTTCATTGTTATGTATTATTTTTGGGTTAAAAGTTACAGACCAGATGTCATTCTGAGTGTGCATGCTATTGCTTTAGACTGTATATTTTTCTTTCCTTCTCAAAATGCAAAGTTGATACAAAAATTTTGAATATTAAAAAAATTCTACAACCCTCACTGGAGAGATTAATAATCCATACAATCTGTGATCATGAGATGATGGAGAAAATAAAATAGATATATTGGACATCATATAATCATTAACATATTTATCTTATTTTACTACTGATAGTTTCTAATTTATGGAACATTGCACTTAAAATTATGTCACAAACTTTAATAAAATTAATTCTTTTTATTAAAAAGCTGTGAAAAATATTTCAGTAAAGCATTTCAGTACTTAAACACATTAAATTACTAAAAAAAAAGTGTTTGGGAAATATTTTGTTTCCTACCACTGCTCTGGAGCATTTGAAAACATTACTCTGGGTAAAGATGGGGTTTTTTTCCACTGCTGTATGCCAACATGAAGATAAGTGCCATCTGTGAAAGGGATCTCTTTATCAGGCTTCAGCAGTTGTAGGGAAATGCTAACAGAAGTTATTGTTGTGAGGAATGGGAAATATATCCTAGGAGAAACGGAGACTTCAAAGGCACTGAGAGCTGGGACAAGCAGAAAAGTTCTGTTTCAGTTTATAAAAGTTTCCAAAGGTCATACTCCGTTCCCTCCTGTGGCTTTGGCCCAAAACAAGAGTGACAGAAACATTCACACCAAAGCTGTGAATGTTTTGTTGCTCTCCTTTGATTTCAGAAGAAAGCAAGAGTGTAGGGAGAGTTTCTGACCATTTTGAAATTAAAGACTACAGGGAGTGATATGTTTATTTAGATAGTATGCATGCAGATTTTTTTTTTCTTAAATTGGAAAACATGACAAAATTTAAGTGTCTCTCAAAAAGAAACCAAATATCTTAGTGCAAGATTAAATTAAAAATAAGATCCTGAAAGAACATTTCTGGATGTAGCAATTATTTTTTTAAAGAAACACAATGATAGTCATACAGGGGTCCCTTCTAGATAGCACTTATTTTAGGGTGAAAGGTTATAATTTTAAGGTAGCATGGTGTTGATTGACAAAGAAAAGAAGTTTGGAAACTTTTTGTAGTAAGTGGAGTGATAAAATGAGAAGTCGAGATGTGACTCTTAAAAAGATTAATAGTCATCAAGAGTAAATAATCAAATAGGCAAAATGGTGAAACTGAGGAGAAAAATTCATGAGAGGAAAAGCATAATTCTTTACCTTCCTCCCTAATCACTTGAATGTGCCTTGAATAAACCTATTTCCCTTCAACATCATCTCTCAGAGAATTTTTGGTCAGCTCTGGAGAGCTTCAGACTAGTGACCTAGAGATGAATGGCCCAATACCTGTGCCCTGAGTGGATCAGGTCCTCTGGAGCGTAAGTTTTGGTCATGGATACACACTAAATATTTGACCTACTAGATTTATGCATAGAACAATGAAATAACTTTTTTTGTTTAAGCATAAAGCATTTTAATATAAGAACACGTAACCCCATTCAGCTTGAATTAATCTTGTGAATCCATACTATTAGATTATATCATTTCAAAGGGACCAAGATTCTTTGCTGTAGAAGAAAATAGCTCATACAAATAAGAAAAAGGAAAATGTCTGAAACAAGAATACTTTTTAAAAAGGGGAATAAAAGTGACTAAAGTTGTACAGCATACAGATGGCCAACTGCAATTTTAAAACACTCAGACAGAGAAAAAAATTAATAAAAGATTAAAAATTAGGGTGACACATTTTGGCTGAAATTTGCTACTGATAATTGTGATGAACATTAAAGAGAAGCAGACTGTCAGTATGTCTGTACGCAAAATTCAGTATTGATAAAAGCAAGAAATTATATGTTTTTTGAATATAGATTGCTTCAATATATGTATGAATTTTACCACAATATTACCACTGAAGGAAGCAGATTCATTGACGTAATTAAAAATTCATTTTCTCATAAGGTACTTCAAAGACTGAAGACCTCTACTACTGTGATATTTGGATTGCTATCTGAGGAAAATGTCTAAAAATGTTTTAGACTCTGTAGTTTAGTAGCTCTGAACATATATTCACCCCCAAATGATTTAATAAAGTCATATTTGATACCAATTAGTGGTAATAAGTAGAATTGTTGTATTTAGACATTGGTGCAATATATCTTGGTGATGGTGTAGATCGTAGGATTCAGTGGAAGAGAGTTTCGACTCTTAAATTGGAAAATGAGTTCCTAGAAGGGGAAATGTTGTTGTTAAATGGTATGTGATGATATTTTCCACTGGTCAGTACAGCATAGAAAATTCGACCTGTGTTGGTAGAGGTATTTTTGCATATCTTTGAAACAAAACTTTTCACCGTGATGATGAAGAGCGATTGGTGAACAAATATGCAATTTGGAAACCATTGGATGTAAGATGTTGTCTATGATTCCTCTTCCAGACCCACTAACATGAATCTCTGGTGAGTGTTTGGTATGAAAGCTCCAGAAGCATGAGCATCTCTAGAATCAGCGATCTGAGATTTGGGATTCTTCAGCCCAGGCAGGAGAAGCTTTGGGCTGAGCTCACTGTGGCCTTGCAGGGCCTGAAGGAGCTGCAGGAAAGATGGAGAGAGACAATTGCCCAGGGCTGGAGGGACAGGACACGGGGAATGGCTTCCCAGTGCCAGAGGGCAGGGCTGGGTGGGATTTTGGGCAGGAATTGTTCCCTGGGAGGGTGGGCAGGCCCTGGCACAGGGTGCCCAGAGCAGCTGTGGCTGCCCTGGATCCCTGGCAGTGCCCAAGGCCAGGCTGGACACTGGGGCTGGAGCAGCCTGGGACAGTGGGAGGGGTCCCTGACATGGCAGGGGTGGCACTGGATGGGCTTCGAGGTCCCTTCCAGCCCAGCCCATTTTGTGATTCAATGTAAGAAGATGTTCACAAAAGTATTCCTTGCTGAAGATACTGGAAGAGAAACCCCCACTTTAAATGGGTTTTCTTACAGATTCCCCCGCATGGGATCTTTGAGTGGTCTGCATTGAAAACCTGTCTGCCGCCTTGCCAGGGGAGAAGTGATTCAGCTGGAAAGAAGAGACCTTTCTTATTTGTGAGGTGTTTGGGTTTGTTTATTTCATTATTTGTGTCATTTGAAAGCATCTGTGACTATGTTGCCTGTTTTGGACGTTGTAAACGTTCTGCTTGCATGCCTTCAAACAAAACTCAGTATGATTGCAGATAATTGCAAAAGAGCAGCAAAACTACAAGAAGTAAAGGGATGCCTTACAAGTGCAGTAAGCAGAGTTGCCTACCAGTTTCTTTCCTCTCCTTAACTACGTGGCCTGGTTTAGAGGTAAAATGAGAAATGTTAGGAGAGGCAGAAAGATCTACCTGTCACCAGCTGAGATCACAAAAGCATTTCTGCTATGAGAAAGATGCTGACAAGCACGGCCAAGGCTAGGGGGTGGCACAGAGAGTGGTCTGCCCAGAGCAAATCTAAGGATTAAAAGGTCTTGCCAGAGAGTTGAAATGTGACTGAGGAAGAAATTTGAGCTTGGAGGCAGCTGTTCCCATGGAAGGTAGGCACTTGTAATCATGAGATTAATAGGCTCTTAAATCCATCCTGCTGTCAGACTGCAGTGTTGTAACAGCAACAGTAGAATTCATGCACTTTTACAGGAAAAACTAAATCTGGGAGATAGATTTTTCCCAACTGCCCCAGATCATTTGAGAGGGAAGCATGTTTATTAGCGAGACAACAGCTTGAACTCCGATCTATTGATTATGGTTGCAAAATCTTGACATAATATCCTAAAAAAATTCCCCAAGTTTAGAGGCAATGATGTACCAGAATCATTCAGGGGTCACAATAATCTAGACTGATTAGGCAGCAGGGATTTTTTTTCTCCCCTCTGCCAAAGTTCTTCTTCATTTTCTTTTGGATTTGACAGAAATTGAGAGCAACAATTAGCTGAAATAGGATTTTCTTGAGCTTTGCTGGAAACCTTTGTCTATATAAAACACATTTAAAGCTGTTGGAGGATAAGCAATAAAGGTAGCCAAATATGAGATTCACATAAAACTCCATCAGATATCCACAAAGTCACCTGAGTAATATTTTCAATATGCTGGGTGCTGATACGGCTGAGGCTGAGCTGAAATCTCTACATCTCAGCTGTCTATTTACTAATGTAGAGAATAGGAGCTCAGCTCTATCTTGCAGTGAAGTAGTATAGGATAGGTACATTAATGAGAAAAAAAGAATAATAGAAGCTGTTCCAGTGTGAGATGTGATGGATCACAGCTCAGCTATATCACCTCTTTCCTTCTCTCTTGCCCTCTTGGGAAGAGGGCAAGCACAGAGAAATATCCAGACCAGATCAGCAATGTACAACTTCTCCACATACCAAGGGAGTGCTCTACCAGATATAGGCTGCCAATTTATTGGTCTTTTTGTACTGGATGAAAGATGTGGAGGATAGAAGAAATAAATCCACCTGAGAATCTGGCCCTGGAGTATTTAGTGGTTATATCATGTGATTGGGATTTTCATACCTCTATGGATTTCACAAAGCCAATATAAAATATAGAGAGAGGAAAAAGGAAGAAGTAAAATCCCCAAACTGCACCGTGCCTCTCAGGTCTGGTGTGATATCCTTCATTTTGTCTTTTCAATGGTTTTTCCTCTGTCTACAGAAGCTGTAAGCGTATATTAGGATCTCTTCTATTCAGCCTAAGTGCAAGTAAAGGCTCAGACTGTACATATCTGGAAAAAGAAGTATTACAGGCTTTTTCTTGACAATTCAATTTTTACTCCAGGTATTTCTTTAAGAGACAGCATTCCCTGTTGCGTAGGCAAAATGCCGTATGAAGCAAGTCAGGAGGGATCTCTCTTTTATAATGCCCTCTGTTTCATTACACTCTGGCAAGGAAAGTATGTTTTATGGCTTTTATTTTATATCCTGCACCATTGTACTGATAGAGTTGAGAAAAAACTCTTCAGATAAGGAACAATGAACGAAAAAGTAAAAAGCAAAGTGACAGTAACTTTTCCACGGGAATGAGGAGCAGATCCTAAGAAAGTTCACAGACAAAACTGGGGCGAGCTGTTGACTCCCTCGAGGGCAGGGAGGCCCTGCAGAGAGGCTGTGACAAATGAGAGGCCCGGACCAGCTCCAACCATGTGAGGTTCAACTACAGACGGTGCCGGATTGTGCCCCTGGGATGGTCCAACCCCGGATGTACGGACAGGCTGGGGAATGAGAGGCTGGAGAGCAGTGCCAGGGAAAGGGACTGGGGGCCCTGGTCAGTGGCAGTGCCCTGGAGGCCGGAGGGATGTCCCTGTCCTGGGGGCACCAGGCCCAGCACGGCCGGCCAGGAGAAAGAGGGATTGTCCTGCTCTGCTCTGGGCCGGCCTCGCCTGGAATATTGAGTGCAGATCTGGGCATCACAGTGTAAAAAAGGCACTAAACTGCTGGGGAGTGTGCAAAGGACAGCTACAAGGGCGGTGAAGGGTCTGGAGGGGCCGTGTGAGGAGCAGCTGAGGGCACTTGGTGTGTCCAGCTGGAGGAGACCGAGGGGAGACCTCGCTGCAGTTCTGCAGCCTCCTGGTGAGGGGAAGAGGAGGGGCAGGCACTGACCTCTGCTCTGTGCTGACCAGGGACAGCGCCCAGGGAATGGCCTGAAGTGGTGCCAGGGAGGTTTAATTTGGGTATTAGGAAGAGGTTCCTCCCCCAGAGGTGATGGGGCACTGAACAGGCTCCCCAGGGAGTGGTCACAGCACCGGACGGGGATCAAGGAGTGTTTGGATGATGTCCTTGGGCGCAGGGTGTGACTCTTGGGGATGGTGCTGTGCATGGCCAGGAGCTAGACTCAGTGTTCTTTGTGGATCCCTCCAACTCAGCACATCCTGTGGTTCAGTGAACATCGCTTAAATATGAAAATTTTCTCTCAAAAACTGAAAAATTTACCTCTGAATCAGCTGCTCTTCCAGGGCCATCACCCTCTTTCCACACAGGGCACACGTTTGCTTGCATGCCCTACTCACAACCAGCAATGCCTTTAATGTCTCAGGAACCAGTGTTTTATGTTTTTCTGTTCTTAAGATTTTTCCAATATCCCCCAACAGCTTATGTTTGCAGTCAGGAAATATCCTTCATCACAAAAAGCAGGACAAGGCTGACTATCCTTCTAAAGCAGAGTGCTTCCAGCCACTGCAAGACACAAGCAGACAAACCCTTGTTTTCCCGCAAATAAAAATGCTTTCCCTCGAAACAGTGCTATGCTCTTATTTGGCAATAATCTCACAGGGCTTGTTTGCAGTATGACTGGATAGTTTGTACCAAATTTGCAATCAAAATTTTTGTACACATCACACACACACACACACACACACACACACACACACACAGACAATGAAAGCCAGAATCCATCTGTCTGGATCAGGGAAAGTGTTCTCCTGGGAGCTCCAGCTTGTTGCCTAATGCAGGAGCTCCTTCTATTGGCAGACAAACTGAGTTAGAATGGGAAAAAGTTACCTGATAAAAGGGAAGTAAAGAGGGGTTTTGATGCAAATTTTAAGCTTAAGATGAACTCTTATTAAACACAACTATATACATCTATTGTTAAGAACCTAGAGGAAATGCTGCACTGAAATGAGCTTAATTTTGAAATAAAAGAAAAAAAAAAAGCATGAACCTACTGTTAAAACATTAATTTTAAATAAATCATTAGCAATTCCCTGTTAGATCCTCAGCAAATCTTGTTCTTAGATATTAAAGCTGCAAAGCTATGGTTAAATATGACATGAAACAAAAGAGCCTGTTTATTATGGACAGTAATATATTTTTTAGTAGTAGTATTTTTTTCATCTAGGCATAATTTGATTATATAAAAATATTTTGCCAGTAATAAAAGAAAATTTTCTGAACATTTTCTCTGTTGTCATCAGTCAGAGGATTTTTTTGTCAGCCCACTAACTTTCCCAGGGTAATTCCAAAGTAACTGCTGCTACTTATTACAATGTTTAAGAGTTTACCAATGTTAAGGTCAATTTTAAAGGATATTTAAGGGTCAATATTGTGCAAACTGATGCAGTGTCAGCAGGATTGGTTGTGGAGGAGAATGGAGGAATGAATCTAAAACTAGGCTATTTTGTGATCTAAAATTGAAAACTAGGTTCTCATCAAACTTACAGTAAAAGTTATAGTCCTTGTTTTTTTTTTTTTAATAGGTTTCCATAGTCAGTGAAATCTGATATACCATTCCTAGCAGTTTGTAAAAGTGGAAAACCAGCTCCCAAATTCAGTGTGCAAATGGTAAAGTCTGATCATGATTATTTTTTTGGAGACAAATTTTGAGAAGGACAGAAAACACCTCAATAGAACTGAAAAACATGAAAACAAAACCTGCACCTGTTCTCTGCAAGTTGAACATGGGGATCAATGTGTTCTGGGAGAACCTTTTAAATCTGGGCTCACCTCTCCTCACCAGTACTAACAACTGAACAAGCTTTAATAACTATAGAATCTTTTCAGTGTCTTCCAGAGAACCTTAACTTCTTCCTCAACATCATGAAGATAAGCACCTTGTCAGCACCCTGTAAGTAAAATTCATTTACACATTTCTAAAAGTCTCAAACCTTCAAATTGAGACTTGATTTCATGCAAGATTTTTGCGAGGTTTTGAGGACCTGTCTAGATACCAATTAACTCACAAGGTTACTCTGGCATGTGAAAAAAGAAGACAATAATAGAACTCACAGTTACTAGTCAAGAGATAAGATTTTAGGCTTGTCACAAAAAATGAGANTTTTGATAAGCAGCCTTGTCCAGTCCATATTAAATCAACACCCTTCCAATGTCCCCTGGAACTTAAAAATAAATTATGAATAAGAGAAATTATAAGTTAGTCTGGGGATTCAAGCATATCTGGAAGGAATGTAACTACTTATGTA
>WBMY01005634.1:59307-71111 GCA_013397315.1 Donacobius atricapilla
CCAAAGAACTGATAAATCACAATATCACATGATAAATAATCCTAGGAGAAGCTAGGAGCTGGGAACAGCTGGGTCTCCAGTGCATCATAGGCCAGGAGGAATTCCCATAATTAATTCTTTCCAAAAAGAGACTCAAAGGAAGGGCTTTTAATTGAACTGGCTGACAACTACTTTAGCTGATTGGTTTAATGATATCTGAAAGAAAAACATCGCACAGATCTGTCAAAACTTCTTCTCTAGGTTTTGGGGGGAATTATCTCTGACAAGGTCTGATTCACCTCCAGTTTCAGAGCAGCAGCCATGCACGCTGATGATGATAGCTTGTCACATTTTCAGCGTAACTTTCNNNTTTCAGCGTAAATTCCTTGTAGAAACCCTGCGCTCCTCAGCAGGAGAATCCCACTCTGAGAAACAACTGCTTTTTGTGTACTTATCCCTGACTGTACTCTAAGTGAAAATTCGGAAGCCAAAGCTCTGTATTTTTAACAGGAATCTACAGACTTTTGTCTGAAATTAAAAAAAAAATAATAAAAATTCCAGAGTCATAGAAACTAGGGCTAATGCTAGACAAGATTTGCACGGTTTTTTGTTTGTTTTTTTCCACAAAAGATTGCACAATGCAAGTATGCAGTGAGCACATATTAATTATGTAATAAATAGTAAATATCCAATAGTAATAGTAATAGTAGTAGAAATATGAACAACAATTGCAGGACTAAGAGCAAGACTAAGATTAGGTAAGTAATAGCAATTAAATGAACAGTAAGTGCGGCAATTACACCGTAAAACGTGTACTTTGAAGGCAAGGGTGAAGATTCAATAAACGCTATATGAGCTGTCTCCAGCACATGGCTGAAACCCAGATGGCTTTATTGAACTTCTAGACAGATGAAACTTTTTATCCATGAAGACAGTAGCATCATGATCTTCATTAAGTCTTTCATCAGCATTTAGTCCAATGGATGAGTAGTAAATATTAGTGACGTATAGGTTGTGCTTAGGGCACCCAGGATACACTTTGGTCATGTGTATTTTTACAGTTTAAAGCAAAAAACATCATTATGCTATCTCCAGTCATACTCTTTGTAATAAAAAAAATAAAATAAAAAAAAAACCCATAAAAATATGTGGCGGTAAGTAAAAGAAATATCTAAGTAAAAAGAGTTGTAAGCATTTTTCGTACAGAGGGAACCAACTAGGTCTGAGGTCATAGTTTGGTTTAAGACAAGATAAAGAGAGAAGCAACTGACATCTGTCCTCTGAAACAAACATTTTTAGCTTCCTTCTCTTTAAATAAAACTTGAGCTCAGACTCTCAGCAGTTTCCCGTCTGTTCCGAATGATGGAAGCTATTATTTCCTCATCAGAATTTTCTGAGAGGATTACTCATTTTGTTATAAACCATTGTGATGCCAAGTCATGGCACTCAGGAAGCAATGACAGGAAATCATCCTAATGCCCATGCATAATGCTTTTAAAAAGTCTGCCCATAAAGTCAATCTCCTCCGTAATTTGCTGTAGTTTCCAGTACAATTTAGAGAACATTGAGTATTTTACTGCTGTTCCTGATACTCTGAATAAAGTCATTGGCACAGCTTTTCCAAGGAGTATTTGAGATATTTCTTATCTACTGAAATGTTCAAGTGGAAAATCAACAGGCAGATGGTAGGAGATAATAATACTTTAATGAGAGCAGAAACTCAGCCTATGTAGTTGCATGCCATTAAATTATTCAGTGTTTTGTGGCTGGACACAATAAAGCAATAGTTATTTATGTCAGAGACAGAGAGTTTTGTAAAATAGACCTAGGACCAAAAATTCTACCTGTGACATTTCAGGTGCCAATGAGCTTATTGATACAGCAACAGCAAACAATAGGGCAACCATAAACAAACTCATAAACCACCACAAAATAGAACCCACCGAACTTCCAAGATGTTTTCTAAATCAGTTTTTGCAAGTGACAACAATAATGCAAATGCCGCTGTGAAATGGCGTAATGATCTTACAGCAGCAACCTAGGCTCCTGAAAATGACAGTCGGGCAAGATGCCTGCTGGTTACCAGCAGTTAATCAGAGAACCATCAATCAAAAGCACAGTGCCATGAGATCTTTAGCATTTTGAGAGAGTAAATGAACACATATGCAAAGGATTCACTCTCAAGATAACTAGGACATGTTTCTGCTACAAAATTTTAATTGGGTAGTGAAAACCGTGGTTTTTTCAGACACATTTGCTAAATATTTTGCCAATATTTTTTTTCCTCCAGGTTGCACATCAGCTGGGGTCACTTTGTTGTTGTTTTGCTGCTCCTCCTCTGTGGGGCATTTCTACCTCTCCTTTACCCTTCTCAGCACGTATGAATTACCTGAGTGTGTGGATTCCAACACTAGAAAAGGAAGGGGAAGGAGGTTCTCACTCACACTTACTCTCCTCTTTTCAAAGAAAACTTTGAGAATCAGAAAATCAATATTCTGTACAAATCCTTGACTAGTAGAATTTGGCTTACTCACAGTGAATTTAACAAAAGTTTCATCATGTTATTTCAAAATGATATGACATTATTTCAAAGTGTGAAATGATTGACAGAGCCTAGTGGCAGAGAAAACCTGTACTAGATGAGAGGTTCGAAATTGCAATTAGATGAGAGGAGAAATGTTCTGACTCTGAGAGTGGTTAAATATTGCAGCAGTTTTCCACAGAGGCTGTGAAACAGCCATGTTGAAAATACTCAAATCTCACCTGGGTGAGGCCCAAAGAAATTTGATAATTGTTAGCCCTGCTCCGCTAACAGAGATGAGTTTAGGGATCACAGCATCCCTCCAAACACATAAACTGGTTTTTATGCCCAGTGGAATCAGCAACATGCTAGACAAATTGCCTCAGTTAACCACAAAGTGCTAAGAAGCAATAATTTTTTAAAATTTTCTTCTTCAGAAAATTTTCTTCTGGTGTGCACACTGCAAGCATGGACAAAAGTATGAGATAGACGAATATTTTTTTCTCCTTCTCAGCAGAATTTTGCACTCCTGAACAGAAAACCTTGACCAGCTGTGAGGAAGAAAAAATTACCTTTGATCAGACAGATGGTGTCAATTTGAGATTATGAGCTGTGGCATTTGCTGTTCATTTGGTTGCACCCTTCTAGATTTTTTATTTTTATTTTAACAGAAAAGTTTCTTTCCTTTTACTTTCTACTGTTCTTGTAAACCTTGTTTGCTATAATTTCCATTAAGTTTTAGAAAGCAACTGTTTATACTGTTACTTCTCCTACTAAAGTAACAATACAAAATTCTTTCAATCTAGGTGGGTGATAAACACACTTAGATCGTTCTCATTTTATGAAAAATGTGGCTGAGGACTTAAGGGCTCATAATTTTAATATAATAATTAACTACTGCTTTTTGCTATAGAAATATATTGCACCTTTACTGTCTTATTTACAAAGCACTTATCCAATGGAAAGCAAACTCCCTCTGTGGAAATAGAAAGCTTCAATGATGTGATTATGTTGAGTGCAAATCTGAAATTAAAAATTGGTCTCCATATTGCATAAAAAGTACTGGGGAATGTAAAATCAGAGGAAATGTCATAACTCACACAGAGAATGTTGTTTAAAAGACACCCAGCCCAATTTCTTGTTTTAGAAGTAAATGATTTTTACTTTTGACTCTCATATATACTGGTAATGAATTAGACATTTTTCCAGATTAACTGCTGTGTACATTCATTTCTGTTTCTCTGCAGAGCAAAGCAACACAAATATTCACAGCTAACAAGAATCATAAGGGGGAAGATGATTTATTGGTTCCAATAGTAATCCTGAGTCTGTTCACACCTCTGGCACATTATTTCATTTAACAGGAAAAATTTCCTCATACAGTCTTTCAGCTCAGTGTTCTAGAGGGTGCTGGAAAGGCTGAAGACCACCATGAATTACATGAGGGGTGGTTGGGTGGAGACAGAGACAACAAGAACTCAGTAATTATCTTCAACGAACAGCAAATTTTATTGTTCAGAGCTCTCTTATACAGGGGGTTCAAAACTCCTGGGTTTAAACAATTCATAGGTCTGGGGTTTAACACCGCCCAGCTCCCTGGCCAGTGATACATCTGCATTTAGGGTTGGGAGGGATTGGTTGAGGTCTCTGTTTGAGTCTGATTCTATCCTATGATTGCTCACCTATGGACTTGTTTGTTGAACTAGGAGAGCCAAACTGGATTTCTTATTATGGTCAGATTCTTCTGCCCAGCTACAGACTAGCAGTACTGTGACACCACGGACCAATAATGATGTACCAATGCCGTGGAGAAGTATCAGGAAAGTAAAAAAAAAAAAATAGAAAAAAAAAAAATTTGGAATATTTTTTGATCTTCAGCAAAAGCTCCCAAACTTACTATTAATGGGGAAAAAATGTATTGGGAAATAGAAAGTATTCTGTAATGGAAGAGGCTATGGAGCCCTGAAAGAATTCTCTTAACTAATACATATCTTATTCTCTAGCATACTGATTCACATATAGAAAAAAAATTTAACAGAAAATAATTCTGTTGATGATGTTGTTCTGATTTCCTTTCCCCCTTTTTTTTTTTAAATGTATGTGTGAATCTCTAGAAGACCTGTAGCTTGAGCTGTTCCTGAAGTTTAATGTCTTCAGGGGAGACAACTACATGGAATAATTTAAAAAGGAGAAAAAAACAAAAAAAGTAAATGTAGCATTTTTAAGGACACCACAAATCCTGCAAAAACACATAGGAGTGAAAATTCCTAACCTGAATGTCATTAACAGTCAATAGAAACAAACTTGTCTTATTTTTTGTCATTCCTGTCCTTTGTTTTGGAACCATTCAATGAAAACCTTCATGTTTAATGTGTCCTCTTTCACACAATTAATTCTAACATTTCAATAGGACTAGATAAAACATACCAATTCTCTTTGTTGAGAGTCCTCTCCTGTTTATTACTCTACTACCCTGTTTGTAGTTTAAACACAAAGATGAAAGTTTATATATTCAACCATTATATTAGTCGATTTTTAAATGTAATTGAAAAATATATCTATTCAATGGATCTGAATGCCCACATAAGATTAGAACATAAAATATTAATATATTAGATGAAGAAATTCGTAGCATACTTATGTATGTGTGCCTGCATATATCAAAACACATTTCCTATGTGTAATTTTTCAGTTAGAATCTTCACATTTAGGATTTTTCATTTTTTTCATAAATTCTTTTGACCTCTCCTCTCTTCCACATCCCTCTCCTGGCAACCAGACTATTTGCATGCTACAAATAACAGGAGCTCTCTCACAGAGGTCACCAGTGTATCAGAGAGGATATCAGGTATTTCTGGATGTCGAGAGAGACATCATTTGACATTAAAGGCACCCAGAAGTGCAAGACATTTTTTTATTACTCCATGTGGAACAACACCATTTGAAGAAATGTAGGTACAAGGGTCAACGGAATTGCTTCAGATTGCAGCTGGCACTAGGCAACCACAAAACAAAATGTGGGGAAAAAAACTCCAATTATAAAATCAATTTGACAAAGGAAAAAAAGATCAGCCAGAAATTCCAGTTCTAGTTATCCCATGATATCCAACCGATCTGAGAATCTGAGTGGTTTTTGCAACAGAGAATTGACTATGGTACTTTATCAGCTATATGAAGTGTTTTATCTGTCTAAGAATGTGTTCAAAATCCTGGTAAAATCACAGTTAAATTGGGAGGAACACGGATCTACACAATACTGGCTAAGGAAAGAGCAGAAAGGTAAACAAATTTGCCAGAAATATAATTAAGATAAAATAAACAGAACCATTTTCTTTTAGATTTAATTTTGGGAGGTATTTATTTATTCTGTTACCTGTCTTTTTCAGTTTGTTTTTTTGTAGACCCACTATGCTAATTACAGAAAATTCTGGTATTATTAGATATTTATAATCCCCTTGTAACACCTTCTAATCTCTCCCTTTCCCTAGATAACAACCTCACAGCTCTGCAGACTTTATTCTTTTAATCACTTCCCTCATAATAACAATGCAGCACATGACTAAACGCAGCCTTTGAAAAATACCTGAATGCAAATCGTCCTCACTCATACCTTGCCTCTCTTCCACATCACTTGCCCTTCCAACATTTCCTTTCCAGTTCCTTTCCTGTTTTGAGCACAGGAATTGTCTTGAAATACTCTCCAAATTTTAACAATTATCAAAGAAACAAACAAATGTTACCTGTTTCCAAAATTTCCATACACTGCAATCATTGCAGTCAGTCCTGTCTCATTTACACCTTTTCTATGATTTGCTTGACTTGACCATGAGTCAGCTTTATGAAACTGCAAATTTTTTTACGGTTTAAACTTCTTCCTTACTATTACTGTCGTTAATGGCTATGCTTTCTTCCAGTGTCTTCTCAACGTGTTCCATGATTTATCTGCATTTTATTTTTTGCCAGTTTTAATGCCATAGCCATGATAAATCTAAGGAAAAAAATAGAAAGAAAGAAAAGAAATAAAAGAAATGAGTTATAGAACTACACCTCCTTTAAAAATATTACTTGGCCTTGAACTTTAAAAAAAAGAAGCCAATAAACCAGCAATCAGTCCTTTCTAATTTTTGTGTTCCCAGGGTAAAAAGGGCCTGAGGAAAGTAGACTTTTACTACCACCACAGAAATAATTTTGCACA
Organism: Donacobius atricapilla; assembly: GCA_013397315.1. Taxonomy (NCBI): domain Eukaryota; kingdom Metazoa; phylum Chordata; class Aves; order Passeriformes; family Mimidae; genus Donacobius; species Donacobius atricapilla. The sequence goes on from WBMY01005634.1 coordinate 66,003, forward strand.
CAATACCCTTTGCCGATTTTAATCGGGATTTCTCCGAGGCCTTCACAAGGAATTTGCTCTCCTCCAACACGCTAATGCCTTCCTTATTTCAGCTGCTAATGGATTTTTCCTCCTCAGCCTTGGGGACACCCCCAGCTTTGTGGACTTCTCCATCTCCCAGCCGACCACTGCTGCTGTGTTTGTGGGGTGTTTGCCACAACACGGTTCCAGTAACCTCATTTCACCTCTTTCACATCATCTGCGCCCTACCGGCATCTCTTCTACTTTACAAACAACTTTTATGTTACTTTTCATCACTTTTTATCACTTTTTAAAAATAATTTATTCCTTTTTTTTCACAATTGCCACTGAGCATTCACATGCTCTGAGTTTTACCACTATGTTTTCTTAGACATATCTTTACGTACTGCAAATAAATAAAAATGTTAATATGCCACATATATTAGTTGTTAATAAATAAGGGGGGATCAATTGCACTAAATAATGTGATTTCTCTTATGTTTTGGGTTTGTTTGGTTTTTGTTTCATTTTATTTTCAGAAAAATCTGAGCATCACTACAAGTCATTCACTTGTATGTTTTAACGAGCACATCATGTTAAAATAACAACTTAAACTCTGTTTAGACAGGTAAGATGAAACACTAAATCTCAGCATTGAAATCCAAGAATTAATAGTAAAAAAAATACAATCAATTCTTGAATACACTTTGTCTTTCAACAGTACTGTGAATGAAAACAGAAAGCATTTATATTTCAGGTTAACAGACAAATTTTAAAGTTCCCAAGCATTTAAGAAGAAAGGATAATGATGCAATAATGAGTACAAGGAAAATAATTCTGAATGCTACAGGAATGTGAGAAGCAGACCCACAATAGTCGGTCAGTGGGACTGGGAGAAGTTTTAGTGGAAGAAGTTTAAGAAATAAGGAGTGTTGCCATAGGTCAGTCCTAGGAGGGAGGTAAACGATGGCTGTAGCACTATAGGACTGGTAGGTGCAAAAATCCTCATTTCTCTCCTTTCCTGAGTGCCAGTGGCACTTTTATTATCAAGGCCTTGTAAGTTCTCCTTGGCTGCGACCAATTTTCTGCATTCATAAGCCCCTGTCTGATTAACAATTAGATGCCGCCTTCGGGCAGCAGCCCACAGTACTGGGAGAAAAGCTCTGCTCACCAAAATGAAGGAGGAACAGGCTGGAAAAACCTGAACGACGTATTTGTGGGGATTATTTGAGTGGATGACAACCTTGTCTTCAAACAGATGACAACAGCCTGCTCAGGAGATGTAGGTGCCTAATTCTTGTGTAAGAGTCTGCTGAGCCAGAGGGGTGTGGACACCTGGGCACAAATCAGAATTCAGCATCCCCAGAGACAGATTTTGTTTGTCTTCTGTGCCTCATATCACAAAACATCCAGAAACAGGAACAAGTTGTTCAACTTGTTATTACATCAGTGTTGCTTTAGTTAGCAAAAATTACCATATTTTTTCCGTATCTCTATGGAAAATTCATAATTTGCTTATTTTCCTTGCTATAATAATAAGTTATACTAGTTTTTATTTTCTGTTTCATAGTTCATGCCAGAATAAAAACAAACAATAAATACTGTGATCTCATACACAATTTCAGCAGAATTTCCCGTATTATTTTATCAAAAAATAAAGTCAAACATGTGGCTGGCCTGCCCACAATTTTCAGTGTGTTTTTTGGTTACATAGTGCTTTCATATTGACTCTTTTTTGAGACTTGGTTGTTTCAATATAAAAGTTCTAGCAAAACACTGCAAACTTGTTACTTACCAATAGTTTGAATGTTTATACTTTTAAGGAAATCCATGGTTGTCCCCTTGGGGGATGGGGAGCCTTCCCTTTATGGATGGGCACAGGAATTAAATTCATGGAAGAGTTTGTGCATGCCAAATGCTAATTTCTAGTCTAAACCCATTTGCCATACAACACCTTTCTTAATTTTCCTAAGGAAAAGTTTTTTTTTTCCCTCAGAAGCTTTCAGTGTAAATTTTCCTATTTCTAATTTAAGTTTCCTTTTTGATCTACGTGCCATTAAAAAATATCAAAGTGGAAATTATTTCAAAAGGGGAATCTCAAAAATGAGAGGCAATATTAAAACATTTCTGTGGCCAGGATATCATATTGCATCAGTTTCACTTCCTAAATGTAGTCTAATCTAAAATTATCCTGAAATCACTTAAGAGACTGAAGTACACTTCAAATTTTTAGAAGAGGGAGCTTTGATGGGACAAGGTTCTCCTGAAGTTTCTTTGACAAGCGCCAGACATTTGTGCTTATATATATGTAAAAGATATATTGAATATGGAAAATTGTGCCTAAATATGTGTAAACCAAATCAGAATTAATTTTCAAGAAATAACTTTACAATCTTTGGAAATTTCCTTTTTCACATGAATCTATGTGTAATTAAAGATCATTTACTCTACATGTAAGGGGAGTGGGATGGGGTGAGATGAGTATGTTTTCACATCTTTAGAGAAATAAGAAATCACCACAGCAGGGTATTGTAAACCCATGTTCTCTGAACTAGATCAGTCAGAGCAACAGGTAAATGCTTTTCTGAGAAACCAGATTCAATATAAACAGGGAGTGCTGTTTTCAACACGCAAAATTAAAAAAAATATAATATATGGATTAACCAAATCCATTTACTTCAACTTACAGACATTCTATGAATCATAATGTAGGATTTACTGATAATATAAGTTAGTTGTTACTTTCTGGTTATCAAAATCCTTTGATTCCTAGGAACCAATTAAAACCTTATAATGCTTTGAAAATTAAGAAGTTCTTTTACTCTGGTATTCGTTCCAAGGGCATAAACAAGTAACAATTTCAAAGGTAGACAGGATACAGTCAAGATGTCTTGTTTTGCTATGCCCAGACAAACTAAAAATTTAATATACGCTGTTTCCCCCTCACATTTACATCATGTAACTAGTCAGCTTCATAAACTAACATCATTCTATGTCATTTTCAAAAAAAAAAAGTACAGATAAATTCAAGCAGATAAATGAAATGCTTATATTTCATTTTATTTATATGGTCAGGACTTGAATTTTTTTCAAGGCTGGACAAGACAAATCCCTCTGATCTGATGCAGCGCTGGCAGTGTGACATCTTCTCTCGTGACTGCTGAACCCAGCGAGGCAAATCAGTCTGAATGTGGGTTGTTAAGCTGAATCAGGTACTTTAAGTTCTTCTTTATACAGATAATGAACCTGAGTAATATAAATCCTCAGCATCTTACTTATCTGTTTGAAATGAAAGAGATTGTCATGCAGCAAGGTCTATTCAAATCTGTCTCACCAAGCATTAAACTATATTACTAAATAAAATTGGAATCTGTAAAGTAGTTACTGTACAGCCAGGATATTGTATTAAAATCAGACTTTGTATGATATAATGCCTTTATGCCAATAGCTGCACAAGTAGATGAAAAACAGATTATCAGGAGTAACTGTAATGGTACCTCATATATTAACCATTTCTAGTATTCTTTACAGATGATTTGATGATCATTAGGTGTCTGAAGAAAGTCTTACTTGTGTTAAATTTATCATCTGATTTCATTTCAAACTTCACAGTACCCGTATAATAAATATAATTTTTTTCCAGTGTTCAGAAAGACACTTTGCATTTCCTACAATCTCCTGTAGCTTTAAAAGTCCTCATATAAATACAGTTTTGAAAAATAGTTGGTACCAAAAAAAAATTTTTTGTGCTTAAAGTCCTACTATGCCTTTTTATCAACGTTCACATAAGAGCTGCAAAATTTCTCAATTGAAATCTCTTTGAAAGTGATCATAATTTCCTCTGTTGCAAGAAATGAGGCACATAGTCTAATAGAGACTGTGTCAGCAGGTAGGGATTACTTGGACACTCTTGGGCAAGTTCTTAAGGATTCCTCCCTCCTCACATAGCCATGACCAAAAGAGGCTGCTGCATGCAATTAAAGAGAACGGAAAGAAATTAAATAGTTTTATCCACAATAAAAAAGACCATCATCACCAAAATTACAGAGAATAGGTGTTCACATGAAATGATGCACTCAAATACCTCTCTCAGAAGGTTTCTGCATTTCTCTATTTAATTAGAATGTCACACCGCAAAAATCAATGCTTCTCTAATGCTTTCCCTGCTGCAGTCGTGACTTTAAAAGGGTATTTATTGCATAGGCAGCTGCTACTGATGACTACCATTATTTCCCCATTCTATAGTTCAATTGCATACTCTCATAAAACATTGTGACAAAAGTCTTGAGCAGCCCTGTAATTTCCCCAAGATTACTGGGAATTTTGGGCAGGGCTGTTTGGAGTGAATTGGTATCATTCACACAAATATACTCGTATTATTGATATAGTCTTTGCTCTCCTATTTGACATATTAGTTCCAGTAACTTGCTTCTGCCAACAGCAGCCCTTCACTATATCCTTCTCTAAACTGGAGAGAGATGGATTTAATAAGTGGGCTGTTGGATAAGAAGGTGGCTGGATGGTCACTTAAATAGGATAGGGGTTAGCAGGTCAGAGCACTGATGGACAGGGCTCTCTCACTGACCAGTGGTGTCCCTCAGGAGTCTATACTGGGAACAGTTATTTATCCTCTGAACCAATGACGCAGACAGAGGGTTTGAGGCACCCTCAGCAGGTTTTCAGGGTGAGGCTGCAATGAAACCCCAGAAGGACAGGATGGCATCCAAAGGGACCTCAGCTGAGAGCCCACCTGCAGAGCTGCCCCAGCCCCGGGGCCCAGCACAGGAAGGAGCCGGAGCTGCTGCAGCCAGGCCAGAGGAGGCTCCAGGATGAGCAGAGGGATATGGAGCAGCTCTGCTGGCAGGAAAGGCTGCCAGAGCTGGGATTCTTCAGCCCGGGCAGGAAAAGCTTTGGGCTGAGCTCACTGTGGCCTTGCAGGGCCTGAAGGAGCTGCAGGAAAGATGGAGAGAGACAATTGCCCAGGGCTGGAGGGGCAGGACACGGGGAATGGCTTCCCAGTGCCAGAGGGCAGGGCTGGGTGGGATTTTGGGCAGGAATTGTTCCCTGGGAGGGTGGGCAGGCCCTGGCACAGGGTGCCCAGAGCAGCTG